>JAAKFY010000022.1:0-55000 GCA_011823955.1 Dissostichus mawsoni | reverse complement strand
ATTTTTAAATGAATCCTGAAGAGAGAGAAAAGTAAGGGATCATTTTGTTGATTTTGAAATGATCAGACAGATAATCTTAAATAATAGACCTCAGAATGCCGTGATTGGCCTTCAGAATCAAGTATTCATCAAAGCTGAGTAATAATTGATTTTGACTGAAAGCAGTCAGAACTAGCACATATTCTATATTGCTAACCTGTGACTGTTTTTGTTTTGTGATGATGATGAAGATAACGAGGAAGAGAAAGCTGTTCGTCTGTGGTTGGCCCTCTCTGGGTAGGAGTGGTACAGCCGGTCACACTCTGAGCACAGCCCCAGCAGGCAGGTGACACAGTGGGCAGAGATCCGGAATATTCCACAGATAGTGCAGTTCTCTGAAACAGAAATGACCATTTACTGTACCAAACAAAGTGTAATCTGTGCAAACTCACAGTTCTTCATTTTAAAGTTTTTTCTGAAGACGATTTGTTTGAGTAACCATAATCCTACTATCTGCTAAGGTTGAGCTAGCTGCTAGCACAGGCACCAATCAAATCAAAAGCTTATGAAGAAACTGTCTTTGTGTGATCTTTGTAATCAATACAACAGTATGCAGTCAGCAATAAACAAGCACAGCAAAGAAAGGGGTCACTTTGCTGCATTTCTTCCACTCCGTCTCTTCAGGCAACCCTATCTCCAGCAACAACCAAAAATTCAAACAAAACAGCACATTTAAATAAGTGTTTTTTTGTAAAGTTGGTTAGTCGAATCAGAACAGCAGTGCTCATAGTCTAAAGTTAGTGTAACAAAAGACCTGCAGTAAAATGAATAACTTCTCCATATTTACGGAACGAAAGCTGTAATTGGTTATCCCTCGTAACATGACAAGCGGTTCTGCATTCCAAAAGTCAAACTTTGTTTAGCTCTGGGAGTGCTGGTCGCGTGTCTTAATTGAAAACAAGTTAAACATGCGTCAAACGCTCCTGTAGCTTTGTATCTTACCTGGGTGTTTGTTTGAGGAGGTGGAACAGACCTGGATGTTCCTGAGACTCTGATGGGTGGTTGACAGGGACTGGCCCTGGTTGCCCCCCCTCGAGGAGTGATGGTGGAGGGGGAGGGCCAGAGACTTGGTCTGACTGTCTGTGTGGCAGGAGGAGGGAAGTGGCAGACCACAGCGTCAGTGTTGAGACCCACATCCTGAGAGGAGAGGAGAGAGGGAGCAATCTGACACCACACGTCTTCATGAACTCCAAACTTAAAGATGGTTGCCTTCAGTGTAATGTGACAAAAAAAACATTTCAACAAATGCAATGGCTGCATTAGATACAGCTTTCATTACCCATAAATGTGACCAGTAGCTCTAACGTTCCCTCTGTCAGTCACTCCACAGAAATGTCCCCTTTGGCGGCCACAGTTATGGCAGTTTGACTTTGAGATCATTTGTTTGTGAATGAAGAGATGACAGATCTGAGGGCAGTTTGGTGGACTGTACCTTGTGTCTGAGTGTAGGGATGATTCTCTCATAGAACTCAGGGTGGGGATGAGCCTCCTGGGATCAAAACAAATGAAAATTGTTATTAAGCTTTTAGTTTTCAAGCCAAGTAAATGGTAACATGAATGTAGATATGACAACACAACCGTTATGTGATGAGGCCCTCTGTGTCGCGCCCGTCGACGCTCGCGACACAGAGGGCCTCATCACATAACTTTGCGTGGGCCACAAGTTTGGCCAGGGCCCTGTATTAATGTCAGTGTTATTGTGAAATAGTAATAATTGTACAGTCGATGACGGTTGTGTTGTCATATCTACATTCATGTAACAATTTACTTGGCTTGAAAACTGGGAGGGGCTGTGCGAGGTAACTTCAGGGTTAACTCTGGGTTTCCGGTCCTACAACGCTGGTTCTCTTCTTACCGGGCTAGATCTCCATGGTAACTTGTGCTGAACACCTAACCTGCTCCGGAACAGGTTTGGTTCCATATAAGAGATCAACTCAGTGAAAGCACCGCCTGCTGACCAATCAGATCTCCGTGTGTGGAGTTTAAAGCGATCAAGTCATATTACAGGATAGAGGAAATACAGAAAAACTGCCATTGCAGGAAAGACGGCCGGCAAAAATCAACTGACTGTGTGAAAGTGAAAATTAATAGTATATCACCTCCCATCTTCAGAGCAATCTGACTATTATAACATTAGCGTTAAGAAAGCTTACTTAAATATCTGCCACAACATAAGTAACCGATCAAAGTAACATTACGTACAGTCCGCGGCACTGTGAGTGCAGACGTTGATGTGTCCCATTATCATTCATCTCACATCATAATGTATCATATATTTCCTTATCTGTGTCAGCTTCTTGAGGCGTATCTGGCTGTGATACACTTACAGTGTTACATACTGTATGCAGAAGTATTATTTTAAAACCTGTTAAGCCCCAAGCCTGTTTTTCAGGTCTCAGGCTCGAAAATGACATTTCCAGAACAAATGACCATAACTACACTTCTAAAAGGGGGAAATTAATAATCTTTTTTCTCAAAGTAATGATAAACCTGTGAGTTGGATGTAGAAGAGTCAGAATCAATATAGATGTTTTTTATTTTAAAGAAAATTCAGATTGAACATAGTAAAAAACTGTAAATTATAGTGTCCGTCCAAAACTTATTTTTTACTTATAGTGAAAACTACCCTTGGATGATGGGTTAGTAGATTAAAAGCTTTAGGAATCCAAAGTACAACATATAATAAGTACCCTGTATCAAGATTGATGCAAAACAAGTGACATTTGACCTTTTTAGAGAGGTTTAGCAAAAAGAGGTTTAGCAAAAAGAACTTCAGATCACCCCAGGGTGATCTGGGTGGAAATGGGCGTTTTTGCCGTTTCTCTGGAACCCATTGGTCGATTTTGGTGATTGACATCTCTTTTTAACCGTTAGAGCCAATAGAATCGAAGGGGGATTTCCACTTACACACCAACGTTACCAAAAAAAGTGGGGGCTTCGCGCATGCAGTTTTGCCCAGAGCGAACCTATCTCACACTCTGACATCTGAAAACTGAAAACTAGTTTTATTGCTTATGGATTATCAGAAATCATTTCAAAGTGACAGACACATTGGATTAACCTATGGATTAACCTTCAGCATCGTTTTTATCGTTTTAATGCCATTGAAGACAACTTTTGATCAGACGACAAGAAAGGTAAGCCATATTGCCGTTTTAGCTACCTAGCGCCAAGTGTTGTGATGTCTGTTTTTGTTTATAAAATCGCGAGTTCTTACACGGGAAGAAACTCAGATGTAAGAAACATTCATAGTTTATTACATCTTAAGAAGCCCTCAGACACTGTTGCTTGCAGATGTTGTGGTTTCGGCCCCTTCGGCGGGTCCGTGGGGCTTAAGCAACACATAGAGAACCGCAGTAACGCGTCCTAAAACCCGGAAGTAAACTTCTTCCGGTTCCATTGTCAAAAAACAATGCAATTTCTCCATAGGGTTTTGGAAAATAGCTCAAAATAAGGTCTGTGGTTGAAACACACTTAAGAGAGGGATCACGTTTTGTTCAGCCAGATAATCTCCACATATCTACGCTACTTTTATAATTTTCGAATCATAAATCTAGTCGCCAGAAGCAAAATGCTAACGTTATGCTATAAAGGAACTACAAGCTAGAACGGCAGGGTCGCATTACTCAACGTCACGCCAACTTAAGATCGCCTCAACTGACTTTCGCGCGCTTGCATATTTTAACAAAGCTTTTCATTTTAGCCACGCTGAATTTAACTAGAAGTCATGGCTCTGTCCATTACCAGTCTAATATCTTTTTACAAAGATGACAAGAAGAGTGTAGATAGAGGAGAGAACCACTACAAGTAAAATTAAATGATGATGGTCAGATAGAGATATAGATACTAAAGATACTAAGATACTACAGATACTACAGATAGGCATATACTCTCTTTCAAGCAGAACACAGGGGAAAGAAATTTAGCGGGAGTGTTTACGTAATCGGCGTAATGACGTACAACGGCCTCGACCATTTCTGTAGTCCACTAATGCCACTTGTTAACAACCATCGTTTTTCCGACACGTAAACTCTTCAGAAATCACCAGCGGGGTCACTGCTGATGTATTTAATGTGGTAGAACAAAACGTGATCTATCTCTTCATTTTGTGTCAAACACAGACCTTATTTGGAGCTATTTTCCAAAACCCTATGGAGAAATTGCATTGCTTTTTGACGAAGGAACCGGAAGTGGTAAAAATGCTAACTTACTTCCGGGTTTTAGGACGCGTCACTGCGGTTCTCTATGAATTTGACGAAACACTCGAGTCAAATGTAATTAAAGTCAGATCCACTCGTGTATTAGACGGGGCGGTGATATCATAAAACTGTTAATGTACGAATTCAAACACTTTTTTTTTTACCAGCTGTTCTGTATTCACCTTGCAGCTATGTTGCTTTGATCCTGGATAAAGTGTTTAAGTCATGGATGTTTAAAGTTTAACTTCTTAATATTTGTCTAATATTATAGTTCACTTTTCATTCAGGAAGTATGACGCTGCGCTGTCAGTACGCTTCTCCATGTTTGTGATTGGTCAAATGTTGCTAACCCCGCCCCTTTCATGTGAACGCGCACTCGGCCGGACAGAGAAACCCTGGCTTGAGTTACTGAGTTGATAACCAGCATCGTAGGACCGCTTAGCGAGATCTCGTTTGTTAGGGTTAGTTAAGCCAGATAAGTCAAACATATCCAGGGTCTGTTGAACTGTGCGCGAGAAGGGAGGGAGGGAGGGTAGAGAGAGCATAGGAACTTCACAGTCTAATCTCCTGACCTGATATTTTTATTTTGTATTCAATCAATATATTTTTGGAAAGGGAAACTGTGCGCAAACAGCAGTAGATATATATTCATTTATTAAAAAAATTAAAAAGGGGGAAAAAAGGGCACTTTCTCTGGAGGAAGAAAAAGGGCAGGGGCTCAAGCCCACTTTGATGTCTATGTGTGCACATGCCTGCTGCCAGGGATGTCCTGTAAGCCCCCTCCTGTTTGCGCTCTTTATAGAGCCTCTGAGCCAAATGATAAGGCAAAAATGATCAAATACATGGAGTCTCATTGGCAGGAGAAAACAAAAAAGCGATGTTCGTGGACGACGTCCTTGTCTACATGACTCGCCCGGCCCACTCTCTTCCTGTTTTGCTGCAAACACTGTCAGAGTTTGGAGCAGTATCAGGCTACATTTAATTATAGGACCAGCCAGCAATTCAAAGACAAATATGCCATTAAGGAGGTCGACAGTTTGAAATACCTGGCAGTGTGAGAAAAAGTTTTTAGAGAGTACTTGTCCATGGACAAGTGAGTTTGGCAATTTACTTGTCCGAATACATTTTTCACTTGTCCAGAATGGACAAAAATTGGGGCCACTGGAATCTTCTTCTTCGCCATCGTATTTAACATTTTCCCACGGTTTTTATGACACCGCCAACGTAAGTGAGCGGTAAGATTTTACTGCATCACACACGTATCGTTTGGATTTTAACGATTCCGGTTCTGCTTTTCGATTCCGGTTATTTTCGGTTCTCGATTCCAGTTCTTTGAGAGGGTAAAAATAATGACAAACTGGGAGAAAAATATATTTATGAAAACATTAAGTCAAATCTGTATTCCTATTTACAAATCACTTCATACTGTTTAATTTCTTATGGTTATTGAATGAAATTATATAAAAATAATCTCTGCATTGTTTGGTTAGTTCTAAGAGGTGCAGTTTGAGAATGTACAATTGGCCCAGTCTCCTCTGATGTTACACTGCAACCTGCCTGTGAGACAGAGTCCAACCACACATGTCCAACAGATAGGCCTAATAATAATAATAATACATTATATTTATAGCCTATAGGCCTAGCGCTTTTCTAATACTCAAAGAAAAAGACGAGAGAGAGAGAGAGAGAGAAAAGAAAAAGACGAGAAAGACGAGAAAGAAAAAGACGAGAAAGACGAGAAAGACGAGAAAGAAAAAGACGAGAAAGACGATACGGAGCATGGAGAGAGAGCTGCGGGGCTCGGCCTCCGCCCCCTGTCCTCACAACTCTTATTAATCCCGGGACCGGACAATTTTTATTTGTTCCTACTCGGAACCGAGTTTTGCTTCCCAACCCTGCCACTGTGCTACACTTCCCGCCCCGCCCCCGTCTAACTGTACAGAAAGCGGCGAGATGCATTTCCTTAGGAATTGACAAGCAGAACCGAAACTAACATTTCTAAACGAACAATGGTGGACACGTACAATTTGCGAATGAGTTCTGCCTTTTGTAAACTGAATTTATCAATAATTTGTCAATAAATGAGGGCGAAAAACGTCACTTGTCCGCCGGACAAGTCAATTGAAAGATCTACTTGTCCGATATTGTAAATAACACGTCCCGGACGGTGGGACGTGTGCTTTTTCGCACACTGCCTGGGTGTGCAGATTCCAAGGAATCTAACAGACCTAACCTCCGAAAATTATGACCCACTGCTTTCCAACATTAGGAAAGGAAAGTGGATATCAGGTTTCCTGTGGCAGGGAAAGAAACCAAGAGTTAGGTACAAAACCCTACAGGTTCCCAAAGACAAGGGGGGCCTAGCCCTCCCTTGTCTTAAAACATACTATCAAGCAGCTCAGATTAAACCTTTGATAAATATGCAATCCCGCCTATTCAGCAATATGGAAATGAATTGAGTGTCAATACTCAACCAAGGTCCCACTACAAGCAGTTATTGGTGACAGTGAATTGAGGCACCACCTGGGGGAACAACCCAACCCATGTCTAGATCTGTCACTGAAAATGTGGTTTAAAGTATCTAAGACATTTGGGACCATGGAACCTTACTCGCTGATCAGTTGGGTGGCCTGGGATCCAGGTTTTTATTCCAAACAGGCTTGATGCAAATTTTAAAAAATGGCAGGCTCAGGGCCTGAATATTTATTTGGATTTATTTGAAAAAAACCACTTAAAGAGCAACTTGCAGGTTTTTTTTTTACTAGATTTATGCTTAACCTTGCCTGAAAATTACAATTAAAAAAGTGAATGCAGGATTTGATATGTTTTACAAGACATAAGGGCAATAATTCAGAGGGGAAAGGAGCCGTTTTGAGCTCTGCTACTAAAAACTGCTTTTTTTTAACGTCATACGTCAAACGCGTCATATTACGTCACATGGGGGAGCAACTTTCTCGGACTCCTTCTCTGCCCAATCCGCGGTAGTAGTTTGTAGTTGGTTTGAGCGGTTGTGATTTAGTGAGCTGGTATTTTTTTGGTAATTTTACATTGCATTTCACCATTTGTAATCATGGTGAGCTGGAGTTTGTGCAGGTTGCACAAACTCCAGCGTGTCAGGACATCGAGTCCACAGTTTCCCTAACAGGAAAAGGACCGGAGCTAGCTTGCGTTGTGCGAGGTGCATCCACCTCCCTGCAGCACATACTCTGCACAGCTGAGGCCTATCAAACAAAACGTTTATCAGGAAACCGTATTACATCTCTCTCCCCCCCTTCGCTCCTCTCTCCCCCATTCGTTCCTCTCTCTCTCTCTCTCCCCCCCTTCGCTCCTCTCTCCCCCATTCGTTCCTCTCTCTCTCCCCCCCTTCGCTCCTCTCCTCTCCCCTCCGGTACACAGCACCGTAAGACGTAGTGTGGAGTTGCATTAGGTAACGCTGTGGTGGCTGTACTCCTCCAGCCGTCTCCTTTGTGTTTGTTTGTTTGTTTGTTTGTTTCCCCCTGTCTGTGTTGTTTGTGTGGGCGTGGTGGCTGTCACTCCTGGCTCCCGGCTCAACCTCCACTCACCTGCTGCAATCAGCTGTGCACCCTCCCCGACTACACACCTGCTTTCCATCAAGCCATTTACAACGGCATATCAACGGAGGCTCCACAACCTTTCTCCGCCAGATCGTCCTGCCAGTAACGTTACTATATTATCAATACTACTTTAGTTATAGCCTGATATATGATAGCTAACTTTACAATGTTGTGATGTGACCGACGTTAGCTAACATTAACTGTAGCTAACGCCGGTCACTCACCAAGACAGCTGCCCTGTTCTCCACTGCTTCTCCTCACACCACAGCTCCATTTCTCTCCGATGGCCGTTATTTCTTCTAATCCTTGGCTGCTCCTGGTCTCTTGTAAACTTAGCAGGCTCATAATTATAAGGTTGTGGTCCGTCATATGCATTCGAATATTTATTTTCAACCTCTTCTGTGTCAAAACTAGCATTGTGATCCATGTTTATTACTACGTTAGACCGGCCGCTCTCCCCCATGTGACGTCACACGCGGGAGGTCACATGGGGAGGCTTTTTTTATGCGGAAGTAAAAATGTCTTACAAAAACGACGCCAGATGTCACTGTAGTGTATATCTATGTATATATTTGGGAAAATCTAGTGTATACATCATTTTCCTACACATTTATTCACTGGTGTCTCTAACCTGCAAGTTGCTCTTTAAAAGCTTCCAAAATCTAAGGGATCAATACGGCTTCCGATTTTTGCAGCTCAGATCATCATGTGAACATCATTTGGATAAACTGTTTAGTAAAGAGGATATGGTAAAATCACTATCTGGAACTGGTATATTAAGAGTTTTTATTTCGGCATACAGAGCTGACCAACGTCACAAGATTATTTCTAAGTTGTATAAGGGCCTCCACGAGCTAAGTGGGCTGAACACGTCCTACATAAAGGAAAAGTGGGAAAGTGAAGGAAACTTTGTCTTATCAGTAGAACAGTGGGAAAACTTAAATGAAAGGCAATGGAAATCAACCAACTCACTAACATGGAGAGAGTTTAACTGGAAAAATCTGGTCAGATACTTTATAACACTAGTGCAGTCAAGGAGGTGTCATCTCTCGCAAATTATGTTAAGTTTATTTTAGTGTTTTTGTCTTTGTCTTGTGACTCTCCCCTTTATTTTGAATAGTAACCTTCCCTCTCGTTTCAGATACTCTGACCTCCCTTCCTTGTGTGTCTCCCACTGCTGTGATTGTCGACCCCGCCCCTGATTGTTTCCACCTGTTCTCCATTACCTTGTGTATTTATTGTCCTCGTCTCCCTTTGTCCTGTGCCAGTTCGTTTCTTTCCTTGTGACTAACACCAGCGTTATCTTGCCAGGAATACTCCCAAGCAGAGCTTCGAGCCACGTCTTGTTTAAGTATTTTGTCATTCTGCTCCTAGTGTTTTTCCTCATTAAGAGTGATTTTGTGTTGATACTGTTTTTCCTCGTTAAGAGTGATTTAGCTTTTTTGTACTGTTGTAGTTGAGCTTTGGTTTGAATAAACCCTTTTTTGTTTAAACCTGTGTGAGTCTTGCATTTGAGTTCAAACCCGTTTACTCAGTCGTAACAGGAGGGGGCAGATAGTGTGCTGGAGAGGCTGTGGATCAGTGAGGGCCAATCACCATCATGTGTTTTGGGAATGCCCTGGGATTGTTCACTATTGGGACTCAATAAGAGATGGAATGGAAAGAGTTTAAAAAATGTAGATTGACCTTTGCTTTCAAGTACTGTACCTGGGTAAGATGCCACAACAGCTTCTTGGTTTCTCTAAAATGTACATGTTTAAAGTAATGCTAGTCGCCAGTAAAAAAGCCATAATGAAAAAATGGTTAAGCCAAGTACCACCAACTCTAGCAGACTGGTTTAATGTGATGCACAAGATTTTTGTTATGGAAAAATTAACATTTGCTCTAAGACTCAAGACAGACACATTTGACAAGTGTTGGAAGGGATGGATTGAGTTATAGATCAGACTTCAACTAAAAACTATGTTTGTAATGTAACCCCCCTGGTTCTCTGCTACACACAGTTTTGATTATTGTTGTGTCTCTGTCTCTTCATGTTCGTTTGTCTGTATGCTTGATTTGCATTATTTGTTTTGTATAATTTCAAAAAACAAATGTAAGATGGTTTGTAACTGTTGACTTTTTATGCAAATTAAAAAAGATAAGACTAATGTCACAGCAGGATCTGGAAAAACGTGTCCATGCTTTTATCTTCAGTAGAGTCTACTACTGTAATGGTGTCTTTACCAACAAATCTATTAGAAAGCTGCAGCTAATTCAGAACGCTGCTGCTCGAGTCCTCACTGACACTAAGAAAGTGGATCAGTCCAGTTCTGAGGTCTTTACACTGGTTCCTCACTGACACTAAGAAAGTGGATCAGTCCAGTTCTGAGGTCTTTACACTGGTTCCTCACTGACACTAAGAAAGTGGATCAGTCCAGTTCTGAGGTCTTTACACTGGTTCCTCACTGACACTAAGAAAGTGGATCAGTCCAGTTCTGAAGTCTTTACACTGGTTCCTCACTGACACTAAGAAAGTGGATCAGTCCAGTTCTGAGGTCTTTACACTGGTTCCTCACTGACACTAAGAAAGTGGATCAGTCCAGTTCTGAGGTCTTTACACTGGTTCCTCACTGACACTAAGAAAGTGGATCAGTCCAGTTCTGAAGTCTTTACACTGGTTCCTCACTGACACTAAGAAAGTGGATCAGTCCAGTTCTGAAGTCTTTACACTGGTTCCTCACTGACACTAAGAAAGTGGATCACGTCACTCTTGTTCTGAAGTCTTTACACTGGTTCCTCACTGACACTAAGAAAGTGGATCACATCACTCCAGTTCTGAGGTCTTTACACTGGTTCCTCACTGACACTAAGAAAGTGGATCACATCACTCTTGTTCTGAGGTCTTTACACTGGTTCCTCACTAACACTAAGAAAGTGGATCACATCACTCTTGTTCTGAGGTCTTTACACTGGTTCCTCACTGACACTAAGAAAGTGGATCACATCACTCTTGTTCTGAGGTCTTTACACTGGTTCCTCACTAACACTAAGAAAGTGGATCACATCACTCCTGTTCTGAAGTCTTTACACTGGTTCCTCACTAACACTAAGAAAGTGGATCACGTCACTCTTGTTCTGAAGTCTTTACACTGGTTCCTCACTGACACTAAGAAAGTGGATCACATCACTCCAGTTCTGAGGTCTTTACACTGGTTCCTCACTGACACTAAGAAAGTGGATCACATCACTCTTGTTCTGAGGTCTTTACACTGGTTCCTCACTGACACTAAGAAAGTGGATCACATCACTCCAGTTCTGAGGTCTTTACACTGGTTCCTCACTGACACTAAGAAAGTGGATCACATCACTCTTGTTCTGAGGTCTTTACACTGGTTCCTCACTGACACTAAGAAAGTGGATCACATCACTCTTGTTCTGAGGTCTTTACACTGGTTCCTCACTGACACTAAGAAAGTGGATCACATCACTCTTGTTCTGAGGTCTTTACACTGGTTCCTCACTAACACTAAGAAAGTGGATCACATCACTCTTGTTCTGAGGTCTTTACACTGGTTCCTCACTAACACTAAGAAAGTGGATCACATCACTCCTGTTCTGAAGTCTTTACACTGGCTTCCTGTCTGTCAAAGAATTGATTTCAAAATACTGCTGTTGGTTTATAAAGCACTGAATGGTTTAGGCCCAAAATACATTTCTGACCTCCTGCTAAATGAAGAACCATCCAGAACTCTCAGGTCTTCAGGGACTGGTCAGCTTTCTGTCCCCAGAGTCAGAACTAAACATGGAGCAGTTCAGTTATTATGCTCCAAATATCTGGAACAAACTCCCAGAAACCTGCAGGTCCGCTGCAACTCTGACTACTTTTAAATGCAGGCTGAAGACTTTTCTTTTTGTCGCTGCTTTTAATTGAACTATTCATATCTTAAACTGCACTGTGTTATTCATGCATTTTATACCTCTGTTATTCTATATTAGCTTATTTTATGTTTATTTTATTCTCTCTGCTTTGGAATTACTGTTTTTGAATGCCATTCTGCATTTTTTCTTATTGTTCTTTGTGTCTTTCATTTTTGTAAAGCACTTTAAATATACTTGGCTTGCCTATCTACTTAAACAATATGCTTTATTGGTGCGTCAAATTCATATTTCCCACGATGAAATGCCAAGGGTGACGCTCTGACGCTGTGTCGATGCTTTCGCAATGAGGAAGTGGACGGGTCAAAATGAACTGGATTGAAACAACTATAGACATGACCAGGATCCTAGAGATGTGCATGCTCGCTCACTAACACACACTAAATAAAATGGGACCATAATCAATTTTATCAAAATCATCTGTGTTAACACTGCACTGAAAAGGCTGCTACTGTATGAGAAGCAATTTTCAGTGCAGAGGTGGATTAGTGGAGTAAGAAGCGTTTACGCTTCTCTATAAGAATGTGGTGCACAATGGGCAACGTTTTTAAAGCTTTCTGTGACTCTGCAGCAAAGTGTCACAGGGGCAGTGTCACAGGGGCAGTGTCACAGAAAAATAACGGTGCAGGGGCAATGAGAAATATTAGGAATGCTCATGCTGTGCTGCCAACATAATACACACACAACACACACACACACACACACACACACACACACACACACACACACACACACCACACACACCACACACACACACACACACACACAACACACACACACACACACACACACACAGGATGCATTGCCCATGATTAACAATGTGCAAATAACAACTACCATAGAGCAATGCCCATACAACTGCTGCCTGACGAATGAATCGTTTTTTACCGATGCAAAGACGCTACAGTCGATGCATCGCGAGTTCAACCCAAACTGTAGCCGATGTGCACTCTTTCAACCGTGCACTCGCATTTTGAACGTTTATGCCGGTGCACCAATGCGAATCGGTGAATCTTAACACACACACACACACACACAATCACACACACACACACACACACACACACACACACACACACACACACACACACACACACACACACCACACACACACACACACACACACACACACACACACACACACACACACACACACACACACACACACACACACACCTTGGTAAGCATTTCTAGTTCCATCCTCAGACTCATCACTTCCAGTGTCACTGCAGCAACTCGGCCAACATCAGGATCTGTGACATCATCGGGGAAGCTGAGCCCATCTGGCTGCTGATTGGAGTAACCATAGAGACAAAGCACTGCTCGTCCTCCCTGAAAGCAGAAAAACAAATCCATTTTTTTTTTCTTTCCCCCAAACAGCAAGGTAAGAGGGTGGACCTTCCCAGGCTCTACAGTATATGTATAAGTTCTGTCAGTCAGCACAGGAGAGGGACAGGATAGAGACAACTGTAGCAGTCTCAGAGCAGGATAAAGACACATTTAGGACAAGATCAGGACAGGATCAGTGTACGTATGGGACAGGTTCAGGACAGGGTTGGAACAGGTTTTTGTGCAGTTTCAGGGGAGGAAATTGGACAGGTTCGGGACAATTTTGGGAGAAGTTCACGGCAGGACCTAGCATAATATATTCAGGGCATCTCACCATCTAAACAATGTGTGGAATATTGCAGAAAAAAATGTCTGTAGCATACACATGTTTATACAATGATGCAAACACAGGTATGGTGAAAAAAGAGAGAACTATTCGAAGCAGAAAAAAAACAGCGTAATATACCATCTGACAAAGGCCTGTGCTATAATGCTTCAATTAACTGGCTATTCTTTATAATATACTCAGATCAATAGGAGACAGAGATGTTAAGTTATAAATCAAGGGTTTTTATTATTATTTACAGGTAGATATTATCAAGGGTGTAACTTTGGTTTAAGAAGTGGGGGACACACAAAACAGGGGGTCCTCCGCAATGAAACATATATATTATCATTATATATAATGAGTGTGCAAACTTATCTAGTATCCTATCCATATGAACCTGTTTATTTGTGGGGGGACCTCACCTCCTCTAGGGGGGTCCGGGGCATGCTCCCCCGGGAAGATTGTTTTCTTTAAATTGAAGTTAATGCATCAATCTGGTGCACTTTGAGGGCAACATGAAGAGATTATGGATACAGCTCTCAACACTCATATAAAACAGAACTGTATAATGCTTCAATTAACTGGCTATTCTTTATAATATACTCAGATCAAGAGGAGACAGATGTTAAGTTATAAATCAAGGGTTTTTATTATTATTTACAGGTAGATATTATACACTTTTGACTTTAAGGGCTTCAGTTTTTCTTCTTCTTCTTTGCTTGCGAAAGTGTTTCTACTGCTTTACGTCTGCTTTACTAACTGCTTTATAGTGATGTGTCGGTCGCGAACGAGCCGATTCTTTTGAACGGCTCTTTGGTACGAACGAGGGGAACCGAGTCGTACTTGGTGAGAGCCGTTCTTGTTATCGTTCAATCGTTGGTCCGCACTCACTGCCTGCCAAAATCCACTCGCCTTTTAAAAAGCTTGATTTTGTTCCCCAAACGTATTCTGTGAAGACCCGCCCCTACTCTGATTGGTAGGTTTCAGCACGAGGAGTGAGGTGGGGTGGGTCTTAACGGAATACGCGAGAGAGAGAAGTCATAACAAGTGGTACAGGACAGGTAGACGACGTGTTTTTCGGATGGAAAATGAGCCAAACGCGAAAACGCAGCAGCCTTTGGATGCACTTCAACCAAAACCCAGGCAGTGATAAAGCGCACCATTTGTAAAGGCAAAATATCCTTTAAAGCAGGGTCAACAAATAATCTCCATCGCCACTTAAAAACACAGTATCTAATATTAAGAGTTGCGTGAATTTCATTCAAGGCAAGGCAACTTTATTTACTTAACACATACAGAGGGTAAATTCAAAGTAGTCATTCAGACATGAATGACATGGATATGGCGCCACCTTGTGTCATGTTTACAATGCAGATTATTGACATTAGGTCTGGCAATACAGTCAATCATTATCCTGGTGATTATTTCGCAGATAAACCTAGTAACCCCGCCCCCTTTAAAAAAACGGCTCTTTTGAACGGCTCTTTGAAAGGAACGGAGCCATAAGATCCGGCTCCCTTCAAAGAGCCATAATTCACATCACTACTGCTTTACTGCTTTACGCAACCGACTGGTGCTGCTGCTGCGTCATGACGTCACCGGTGCTTATCAGGCTCTAGCTCCGAACCGGCCCTGGAACCGCGTTGGTGTCAAAGGGGCATTAGTTCGCCGGACCCTCGCAGCGGGTTACAGCGCAGAAGTGCGCCGCATTTGCGCATGACTGATGTGCAACAACATGTGACTCCTCTGTTTGTCTTCTGTTGGTCGCTTGTTAGCAGACCCTTCACGCGATAGCAGAGCAAACAGGTACAGGAGGCGTAGAGCGAGGGATCATCCACTAGTCGTGCTCGCGGATGGATACAAAAATATACTTTGGCGGCCGTTAATAGGCTATACGTGGGCGGCCCGCCCAAGTAAAGTATATGTTTTGAAGTGAGAAGATGTCCGCCAGTCCGTGAGTCGGACCCCCCCCCCCCCAAAACGAAAACTCTTCGGTTCTACACGAATTACACAAGTCACCCAAATCAGCGTTAAAAAAGCGGGAGGCGCCGAAAAGCGACTAATTTGCATCACTGTTATGATACTTTGACACTAGGTGTTGCTCAGAAGGATAATCACCATGTATTACCACCAGCTTGTGATTTTTGGAGCAGAAATCCCATCATCATGTATGAAATATCACATATATCACCAGCAAGTAAAAAGCTAACATTAGGCAGCAAGAGAACATCTAAAGGCTAATGTTGTGTGTGATGACGTTTAGTAGTCATTTAGTGACTTGTTAGCAACCCATGTTTATGTGACACATAGAAGCTTCAGACATTCACCAGTGGGGTGTTTACTGACGTATTTTATGTCATAGAAAAAAACATCAAAATATCTTCAGCTTGTGTTAACCACAGACCTTATACCAGGCAACTAATAAAAACACATAAAAACAATGTTGAAAATGCTACCCGGTTGTAAAACATATTCCTGCATCACTCTATATGCCGTGAGGCTTGAACATAAAGATGTTTGTATTGTGTTGTTGCAAATTCTTTCAAATTCCATAGTTTTTTTTTTAACTATACTATACCTTGTATGTGTTGTTACCTGAATAGCATCAACAGTGGCCCTGAACACTGGGTTGTTGTGCTTCACAGTCCTCCAGTACTTTGGCCTGTTGGGATTTGTCAGATTACAGCCATACTTTTCTAGGATGTTCAACGCTGTAGACAAGCGCTGGAGAGAGGCAAGGGTCTGAGGAAGGAACACAGAGAGAAGAAAACATGACCAAAGGTTAAAAAGCTTTACGCTTCAAGTTCAATTAGTAGAAACACAGATCTCACATCCACAGAGCAGAGAATGTAACACTTAGAAAAAGAGACAAACGATTTTGTTAGCCGGCCCTCTTTTTTTCTAATTTCATGGTGTTAGGTGTTGTGTCTTTGGCAGATTTTAGCATACAAAACTTTACAGATGTTATGTACAGCGGAAGTGGGGTCTCTAGTTATCTATGTTATCTTCGTGCATATGCTTCTCCGGCTTTCCTACAGATTAAGTGTTTGCTTTATACACAGAATGAATGCATTAAGATAAAGTTGTAATTCTATGATGTGCTGGGAGCTACCATGCTAGCGTCAGTGCGTCCCAGATGTTGATGCCCCAACAGAACTCCCCCCCCCTACAGTTTTAACCAGTCATTGTCAGATTGACTTAAAAACTCCAGGCAGAGGGCAGACAGAAATTCTCACACCTATTAGGGATTTATAACTATACAGTCATTAGTAAACATGTTTGTTTTGTGAAACTGTGTCGGTGTCATTGAAGGGACATGTTCATTGATTGGTTTGAGCAGAGCTGTAACAGAGATTCCCAACAGCTATCAACATGCAACACTATATGCTAATATAATAAGCAGCATTGATGTAATTGACTGAAGTTATAGCGTCATATGTTCCAGTATGCATTAATTGATGTTTTACAGAGACAATGCACATAATGCATTGCTGCAAATATGCATTTCCAGGTGAGGATACTCTTTGTGCACTTGTTTCTCTCACCTCCTTCCGGTTGCTTCCGAAGCTGTTTTCTATGATCATGGTCTCTGCGGCGATGTGGCAGTATTTGGAGCAGGGCGGTAAAGGCAGATTTGAAATAGCCATCACCCCCACCCTCACCTCTGCCACCCTCCCACCAGAGTAGAGACACACCTCAGCCCGACTCCGCACCTCCTGCAGCTGCTCCGACAGAGACGGCATTCTGCACACGCACACAAACACACACACACACACACACACACACACACACACACACACACACACACACACTTGTTAAAAGGTCAGAGAAAGAAGCTACATTTCAACATAGCAAGCTTATGTGCTCATTATAACAATTGCAACATGCAGATGTTTGGCAGGTATATTGTTAACCAATCAAAGGCTCAGTTTGTTAGCATGCTAAAATGGCTGCTTGGCATGAAGACACTTGATGATGCAGGTTAATGGAAATGTCATTCATTTGCAGGCATTTGGTCATACACCCAAAAAATTGACATATTCACCTAAGCATGGGCTAGAGTTAGAGTTCAAGGATCACCAAATATATGTAGATTATTAATGTATGAAACATTTACGTATATTATTTAGTTCTTCCTGAGGGCAACATAAATGTCCGTATCAAATGTCACAGCAATCCATTCAACAGTCTTACTATTTTCATCAGATATCACTTACTACTCGTACTGATGTAATTTATAAAAATAGGAATATTTTGATTTATTATTCATGTATTTCCTTCTTATTATTTATAGACACAAGTACAATAACCCAAGCAATATTTTGTACTTGTGTACAATTTGAGAATATAGTATATCTAAATTTTTATAGAAACATGTAAATTGTACATAGATTCAGGTACCTCCTGGAAAATATTTGCAATCTTTGAATAGTTGTATTTAAAATGTATTTTCGGTCAAATATGCCCAGCTGCCCTCACTACGTGTACGTCAGTCACTGAGCAGCAGGTTGACACTGGCGGAGAAAATATTAAAGTGCTTCTGAAGCAGAGGTGGAAGAAGTACTAAGATTGAGTACTTAATTAAAAGTAGAAGTACCAGAGTGTAAAAATACTCTGTTACAAGTTAAAGTAATTAGGATCAAAGATGGGCCCATTTCAGAATAATATATATGATATGTTTTATAATGATTGATCATTAAAGTGTTCTCAAAGCTGGTAAAGGAGCAGCTAGTTTGAATGACTTTGTATACTGCAGGGTAGCTTGTGGATTTACTCCAGGTGGAACTAAAGTCTGATTTAAGACTAGGTTATATTTCACATAATTCATCCACATCTGTAAAGTAACTAAAGGGATTAAATACATGTAGTGGAGTAAAAGTACACCATTTACCTCTGAACTGTAGTGGGGTAACCGCGGTGAAGTTAGTTTTAGGTTGGATATTCGACAGACATTCGCGGACCCGCCAGCAGCATCAGTTTCCCCTGCTGCTGGCTGTATTACGACGGCGAGATCTACTCCGGAAACGAGGCTTTCACTTAGGGACCATCAACAAATGACTTTTCAATTACACAAAAACAATGTTCTTTTTAATAAATCGACAGCTTCCCGATCGTGTGAATGTGAAGCAAATCCACTGTAAAGCATACATTTGTTGAACACACCTCTTTTTATTGCATTTTAATACTTTAAATATGTTTTATTAATATTTTGATAGAAAGATTAGCATATTTCTTCAATAACTTCTAGGTTCTGTGACCTAATGACTCAAAATCAGTGCTGGATAAAATAACTACACTTGCTGCATAGGACACACCTCTTTGTATTGCATTGTAATACTCTAAATATTTTTACATTAATATTTTTATGGGAAAATTAGCTTATTTCTTCAATAACTTCCAGGTCATGTGACGTAATCACTCAAAATCACTTTCTGAATTGAATACTAATCTTTACACAGTGGAGTGGTGTAGCGACGAGTCCTAAAACCCGGGAGTGAGTTAGCATTTTACCACTACGGGTTCCCTCGTCTCAGAGCCAATGGGATTTCTCCATAGGAATGTGGAAAATACCTGGAAATAAGGTCTGTGGTTGACACAAATTTAAGAGACGGATCACGTTTTTTTTATACGACATTAAATACATCAGCAGTGACCCCACTGGTGATTTTTGAATAGTTTACGTGTCTGAAAAACGATGGTTGTTAACAAGTGGCTGAATAGGACTACAGAAGCTGTCGAGGACGCTGTACATCATTGCGCATACACCGTAAGTTAGTTTGCCCCTGTTTTGCTTGAAAGCAAGTACCTGCACTCCTGCAAACTGTTAAAACAAACGCTTCAACTTGTACTATTTTGAATCTGTATTTTTGAAAATCGATCTTAAGTTGGCGTGACGTTGAAGTTGTGCGACCCTGCTGTAGTTTGTTTATAGCATAACGTTAGCATTTTGCTTCTGGCGATTAGATTTATGATTAGAAAATTATAAAAGTAGGGTAGACATGTGGATATTATCCGGCTGAACAAAACGTGCATTTATCAAACAGGTTTGTTTTCCACAGACCTTATTTCGAGCTATTTTCCAAAATCCTCTGGAGAAATCCCATTCCTTTTTTGTCGAGGGAACCCATGCGCAGTTTATTTCCGGGTCGGCCTACAAAAATACGTCATCCCTGCACCACTCTATAGACACACCTCTTTATATTGGATTCTAGTACTTCCTCTATTTAATATTAATATTTGTATGGAATAGTCCGTTTCTTTTTTCAATGGCTTCTCTGTCATGTGACCGAATGTCTTCAAATCACTTTCTGGATTGAATACTAGACTGTACACAATAGACACACCTCTTTATATTGGATTCTAGTACTTCCTCTATTATATATTAATATTTTTATTAGGGATGCTACGATCGCCGATTGGCGATTGCCGGAATCAGTATCGGCCAATACTGATCGCCGATCCGATCGAGTGTGCGGGGCCTATGGGGATCTTCCATTTAAACTAAGTGATGTTTAAAACTCAGTTAATGGGGCTCATTCACTGGAGCTTCCACAAACAACAACCAACATAATTATTACATTCAAATGAAGTACATTATTCAAGTTTACATTAACTTTGGATAATAACACGGGAGAAATGAGCGGAAGCGCTCTCTTTCCTCTCTCTCCCTCTCCCTCTCTCCTGACAGCCTGTCAGTATCGTCTCATGCAGCTCACTGATCCAGTAATGAGTGACCCGACAGTGAATAATAAATATATTTATAACTAGTTTAGCTTGTTCCAGAGGTAGATCAAATAGCTAAGTGTGTTAGGTCTAACTCTTAGTGTGTGTGTTGCTCCGCTCACAGCGGGTGGAGCTGCAGGATTTCTGCTTCACACACGTTGCATACCGCTATTTTATTGTCATTTTCGGACACCTTAAAATACTGCCAGACTGGTGAAGCCATTTTGGCGAGCTTGTTTTGCCGCGCACAGAGAAAAGTGTCATGTATTTTACGTCATAATTTTACGTCATGCGATCGGCTCTCACGATCACCGATCACCGAGAGCACCGATCGATCGGCAGAGAGTGAGTATCGGCCGATCGGAGCATCCCTAATTTTTATGGAATATTCAGTTTATTTTTTCAATGGCTTCACCTTCATGTGACCTAATGTCACACTGAATTTTGTTTTAACAGCTTCTCTGTCATGTGACATAGAAGCCATTTTAGAAACCAGATCACATAGTTTGATCTAAAAATGGTGCACTTCAACAAAGGCAAGAAAAAGAAAGCTTTAGACCTCTGGCAAGAAGCAGGAGGTAGAGATTTCATCACCAGGTCTTTCATTTCTCATGGTTTTAGTGAAGTTAATGTTACACCTGAGCAGTGGTCCTCAGTTACACTTACGGTGTTTAAAAGTAATAACAAAGATCATCTTAAGTGGTTGAGGGTCATCTGGGGTGAAGACCGACGCAGAGTCTGGACTGAGGTGCAACAAGCAGGTACTGTTAAAACATAACTTTGATGATCCCCAGAGCAGAGTCCTGCACCGGGTCGGGTTTCCTCAGATACCCGGCGGATAACCCGCAAAAGAGTTGTGTAACGGGCAAAACCTTGCAGGATAACAGAAAATAGCATCCCAGTGCCGGACCTATCAGCCATAGATGACCCGGCGGCTACACAGCCAAAGTCATAAAGTTTGCCAAAGCTCATAAAGTTTACCCTCAGACACTTTTCGGACAAAAGAAAAGGAGCTTCGCTGCCCACTGGTATGACAAGTACACATTCTTGGAGTATAACATTAGCGAGGACAGTGTGTTTTGTAAAATGTGCCGGCATTTTAAAGAGAGAGGCGGGGCCGGCGGAGAAGATACATTCAGTCGTCATGGTTACAGGGACTGGAAACACATCGACTATGCTCTCAGTAAACACAAATGTAATTCTAGGCATAGCCTATTTTTATTAGATTATTAACAAAAATCGCGAGAAAACATTTGAACAGGCCCAGCCGAAATTACATTGGCCCACCCACAATTGAACTCCTGGCGCCGCGGCTGTTGTGTCCTATGCAGCCAGTGTAGTTATTTGATCAATACCTTATTTTGAGTGATTAGGTCACATGACCTGGAAGTTATTGAAGCAATATGCTAATTTCCCCATAAAAAATATTAATGTAAACATATTTTAAAGTATTAAAATGAAATACAAATAGGTGTGTTCAACAAATGTATGCTCTAGAGTGGATTTGCTTCACATTCACACAATTGGGAAGTTGTCGATTTATTTAAAAGAACATTGTTCTTGTGTAATTGAAAAGTCATTTGTTGATGGTCCCTAAGTGAAAGCCTCGTTTCCGGAGAAGATCTCGCCGTCGTAATACAGCCAGCAGCAGGATAAACTGACGCTGCTGGCTGGTCCGCGAATGTCTGTCGAATATCCAACCTAAAACTAACTTCACCGCGGTAACATTGAAATACTCAAGTAAAGGACGTACTTGAGTAAATGTACTTAGTTACTTTACATCACTGTTCTGAAGCAATACAAAGATAAAGATGAAGCTAGCTAGACACCTGAATGTAACGTTAGCTACTGAATGTGTAGCCAAACACCGACACTTCTTTCCCCGGGAGAAACACACAGCCATGCCCTGTGGATAGCGGTGCAGTCTGCGGTGTGACAGGGGCCGAGGCCGCCTACCTCCGGGCTACAGGAACACGGTCCCGGTGCTGCTCCTCACGGTGCTCCTTCTGCACGCCGCCTCCATTCACTCTCAGCTACGGCGAGCTAGTGTCAATATCACGGAATGGAAGGTGGTTATTGGTGGTACACAGTAACGTATTACCAGTGGCGTTAAATGTACTGTGAACCATAGACAGTATATAAAGCTGTGCGAATACACCATCGGCAGGGAATAATGTGCAGTGAGTAGTGCGGTGCTCGACCAATGAAAACACCGGAATCTGTCTCGAGCTGGAGCAAAACATGGTAGCAGCGTAGGTGACGTCATCCATCAGTTTCTGAACGGACGTTTTAGATAAAATGAGATATACTTTAGTGATCCCAATATTTATTCACAGCAGCATGTAGATAAGACATTGCACATGAATAAGAAGTAAGATAAAATAAATAATAAAATAAAAAACTGTACAGATATACATACAGTATCAGCAGTAGAAGATAACGAAACAGTGAATACAATAATGAAGGATATATATCGAGTATATCTATTGAATACACAATACAATTATACAAATATACAGGATTGACATTGTACATTATGATAGGCTAGCCTATCAAACTAAAAACATGTAAATCTTGAATACAATATACATTTGAGTTAGCAGAATAATAACAGTTTTAAATTAAAATTAAAATCCTCAAGGGAAAAAAATGTATACAAATGAGTGAATCAGTGATTTTGAGAAGGAAAAAACTGAGTAGGATCTGGTTAGGCAAAGTTTTGTAGCTATGTATGTTATGTATATAACAATACTAACTTTTCATATTTGATTTACCTGTCAAGCATCTACGCACACTTATAATATATTATAGTTATAGTGTATAAACTATAATTTCTAATATTTTACACATTATCCTCATGGCATCCTGAATAAGATTATGACTACTGTTTTAGGTGAAAGATTTGTCATAAATTGTGAACTATAATTTCAAAAAATGTACATATGTTTTCCTTGTATCTTCATTAAGATCATCATTATAGCTTTAAAGTAAAGACTTGTCGTTATTTGTGCTTTTTAGTTATATGAGATTCATTGGTATGTTGTTTAGTACCTGTAGGATTTTGAAGTCATGTTTTGCATGCCTATGTTTAACCTTTAGAACCATATATTCCCACAAGTTCCCAACTGTAACATGTAATGAGGTCATTATGGCCCCAACATTAACATGCATATACTGTAGTAATTCATAAGAGTGTGTCATTGAATAAACTCATCATATTTCATCTTTGAAAAAGCTTGACCCATAAATAATTACAGCTGTGGGATACATAGTGGAGAATAAAGTATACACATACAAATAACACAACACACAAACAATTAGGTCACATACACCTTTATTAGTCTTGCATATTGGTAACAGAATCGAAAGTCCCTATCATTCACAATCATTATGTTGACTTACAAATAAATAAACTGACTAATCAATACACAGGCTACTGGTAAAGAAACAAAGTAGATGATGAAAGAGTGAAACATTAAAGAAACAATACATGGATTAGAGATATAAGAAACAGGTTTTTACAGCAACATGAGTCTGGTTTGCATGATTGTATGTTTAGATAACTATACAAAACCCAAATGATTAAAACAACAAATACAAATGGAGATGTAATGACATTTTTCATAAGATTGTGATGAGATGAGGCTGTGCATAGGAGGGTAAAAGCAGTGCAGCATCTGATCAGAATCAGTATGCATTTCTTCCGCAAAGGATAGAGATGAACCAGGGATGTACAGTGACACCTTTAAGTGATCCTCATCTGAGCAAAGCACACCGTCTCCCCTGAGGTATGAATTTAAAAAAACCTTCTACTAAGGTTAGTCTAATGTGTGCATTGCCACATCAGCGTTTTTCAACCTGTTTGTGCTTCGCAATCTTAAAATATGATGAAAAGCCTAAACTGGCCAGCGTGGACTCCCACAAATCTCAAACACAACATTTTAAAAAGGGAGTGGTGTTTTTGTCTCACACTGCATCTCTAAAGCTAAAGTACAGAAGTTTCTGTGGTTGTCACATGACCTAATTGTGATCATTTTCCACATGCTGGGGTTCTGTGTTGTGGGTAAACCAACACCTAATAAAAGTCACTCTCCATTTAGTACAATGCTGCAGTTTAAATGAACAGTATAAAGTACTCCTGCAGCACCAAATTGATCCAAGTCCCTACTGAACAAAAATAAAGCTACTGCTTTCCACAAAAAGCTTCATTTCCTGAATAAAACTGACATTGTGGCACAGTGAGGTAAGAACTATCTTGCATGAAAACTAGGTGACTGGCTGGAGTTGATCAGACAACACGAAGCAAATGTATGCAAAACCTGAGAATGTGAGGATTTGCATATCAACATATCCATATTAACAGAGAAAAAAACAAGGGAAACAAAAACTATAAACTCTGGGTTATTGTACTGTTTTTTTCACCTTCTCATAAATTGTCTATTTATGAAAAGGCACCAATTTTTTTAATAAACTGAGATGTTAACATCAACATAGCTCCAAGTTCCTCTTATAAAAAATGCAATGAATTAGTTTTTAACTGCAAAGATAATTATGACATCTTTATCTAGAGAGAGTAAGTCAATTGGTAACAGTTAGAATTCACACTGTGACAGTCCCATCACTCCATCACTCCCATCACTCACATCCCATCACTCCCATCACTCCCATCACTCCATCACTCCCATCACTCCCTCACTCCCATCACATCACTCCATCACTCCCATCACTCCCATCACTCCCTCACTACACACTCACTCCCATCACTCCCATCACTCCCATCACTCCCATCACTCCCATCACTCCCATCACTCCCATCACTCCCATCACTCCCATCACTCCCATCACTCCCATCACTCCCATCACTCCCATCACTCCCATCACTCCCATCACTACACACTCACTCCCATCACTCCCATCACTCCCATCACTCCCATCACTCCCATCACTCCCATCACTCCCATCACTCCCATCACTCCCATCACTCCCATCACTCCCATCACTCCCATCACTCCCATCACTCCCATCAGTCCATCACTCCCATCACTCACATCACTCCCATCACTCCCATCACTCCCATCACTCCCATCACTCCCATCACCCATCACTCCCATCACTCCCATCACTCCCATCACTACACACTCACTCCCATCAGTCCCATCACTCCCATCACTCCCATCACTCCCATCACTCCCATCACTCCATCACTCCCATCACCCATCACTCCCATCACTCCCATCACTCCCATCAGTCCCATCACTCCCATCACTCCCATCACTCCCATCACTCCCATCACTCCCATCACTCCCATCACTCCATCACTACACACTCACTCCCATCACTCCCTCAGTCCCATCACTCCCATCAGTCCCATCACTCCATCACTCCCATCACTCCCATCACTCCCATCACTCCCATCACTCCCATCACTACACACTCACTCCCATCACTCCCATCACTCCCATCACTCCCATCACTCCCATCACTCCCATCACTCCCATCACTACACACTCACTCTGAACTGTGTGTGAGTAATCCAATGTGCACACAATTAAATGTGCGTGTCAGCATGCATTCAAGAGAATGCAATTATGAACTAATACACATATACTGTATATTCGTTAAATAAGATTACACAAGAGGCATCAGGTCCTTTCATTCAAGTGCCTTAAGAATGCCTGTAGAGGGAAATCTCATACTACATTCACAATACATCAGCCATGCCAAAACAAACCACAAAGACACATGCCATTTCTCTTCACCCTCCCACCCTCCCGAGCCATTATATATGAAACTACCTGGGAAGAGCAATACACAGTTTGTGGAGTCACATGAGTTCAGGGGCCCCTCCTTCAGTGAGCCTAAATGGTGTAGCCTTTGCAGTCTTTAAGGTGAATAGGGTGAACCTGCACCTCCTCCCTCAAAGGATAGTTCATTAGTTCATTACCTCTTTGTCTTATGTCTGTTCTTTTGGCCATCTTTCATATTGGTTATGATAACACAATCATCAAGTTAATTGCTGAGGTCTGGGGGCATAGTGACATTGTCCGACAAGTCAAGAAAACACAGTGAGATGATCTGACCTGTTACACATAGTAAAGCGTTTTAACACGATTATCTCAAACCTCTTATTTTGAGGTAAACTAAAGGGTTTAGTATGCTCAGTAGAAACTACTTTATACACGTTTTTGATCATAATTGAAGGCCGGGGGAAAGCCTGATCTCTCTTCAATAACTAATTTTCTTCGGTCTTTCTGAAATTGAGAGTACTGAAGTAAAAGTATAAACGGGGTAATTACACACTTTCAGACATTCTCTTCAAATCTTTCATGAATGAAAGAAGAATGAAAAGACGAAGCTAGAGAAGTTTGAACCACCTCCACACTACTGGCCATTCACTGTGAAAATGATTGTCTGGAAAACGTATACAAATGTTAGGATGCAGCCATCTCCCCCTTTAAAGCTAACAGGTAATTAGCTTGAAAGTGAATTGGTGGCTTTGTCAGGTGTGATTGAAGGTTGGCTGATCATGTTTCTCGAACTGGTTGGTCTTATTGATGTCAATGAGTTCCAGTTCTCAGCCAATACACTGTTGAGCATGCTGTAGAGTCATAATTATAACAGGACAGAAGTTGTAACAAACCAGAATTATCTTTAAATAAGCAAGAAGTCTCACAGAGACTAAAAAAGATTCTTTGTTTGGGCACTCTTCATCCACTTCCTGAGTTTATGAGGACGGACGGAACACACCAGAGGCCAGCCAATTCAGAAAAGGGATGGGAAAGGATGATCACATCCCTCAGTCATATTTGGAGGTTCCCTCTGAATGGGCCAAGCCACATCGGCCTGTTATGAAACATATACAGAAAAGCATGACTCTGAAGGAGGAGCTCCTGATCTAGACACAGGCAATGTGAGATGACCCGCACATGAGCCATTGGTGAACCACAGTCCTTGTGTGCTTTCCTTCCTGTCCCCTTACTGTATGTGTAATAGTGATGTTGAATTAATTAATTAATGTAATTGTAATTCTAAATTGTCTTTGCATCCCTATTCTATTCCCCTTTGACATTCAAGACCCTGTTTCAGCTATCATAGAAAAAGGAGAAAAAAACAGAAAGATATATAAATTGTACTTTTGCCATGTGCTTTTGTTTGATCTAGATACCGTTACAATAACGGATTACCTACACTGAGAACGATGGGTAAGCAAGACCCATACATAGAGACTTGTCCTTTTTACAAGTCTTTTTTCGTTTTGCTAAGACAACTTCTGTCTTTCCTTGGTGTTTATAAGAAATAGACCGAAAATATGAACTGTAAATCTTACCTCTTGAGCTGTAAGCAAAAACTCTCTTACCGTCTATATTTTCTCATTCACACAAGGCTTTGTTTATGCTCACATCTGAGCCCTAAAATATGTTTTAGATGACACTGTTTTGCAGCATATCAGTCTGGTCTACAAATAATATATCATAAACACTGACATGACACAGTGTATTTCAGATAGTACCCAGACAGTGGGCATGTGCTACTGACTTTTCTCAAAGCCAAGAGACAACACTGCGGAAACGTCTTTCTCTGGACAGCAGTACTTGTCGAAAAAGAGATGAGAGTCCAAACGTCTTGTGGG
Organism: Dissostichus mawsoni; assembly: GCA_011823955.1. Classification (NCBI taxonomy): domain Eukaryota; kingdom Metazoa; phylum Chordata; class Actinopteri; order Perciformes; family Nototheniidae; genus Dissostichus; species Dissostichus mawsoni. Next base: position 27,259 of record JAAKFY010000022.1, on the reverse strand, counting down.
GTATGACAGGTGCATCGATCCAGAAAAACTACAACTGTTTTGATAGTCTTGTTAACAATGTTTGTGTTCCACATTGTCTTTGTCAACAGGTGCAGAACACACACCTGGAAATACTTGTTCTGGTTTATTCTGGGTGGTGGCTGCCATTGATCCCGTCAACCTTTTCCCCACCCGTTTGGCTTCTATATCTGTGAACCTTTTCTCGTTTTTGGCTCACATGCTTGTTTCACAGGGTGGTGTTGCGCTTCTACCCAGAACAATGTGATTTTCCTGTTTCTCCCCACTCTGATCTGCTTCTTCTCTCCCTCCTCCTTGCTCACTTCCTTCCAAAGTCCCTTGCTCCATGGTGCAGTTGAGCGGGCTGAGTTTGGAAGACAGAGGGCTTGAATTTGAGCCTGAGCCGACAGCAGACCTTTCCATGTGATTCCTCCCCTGGTGGCTTAAGCCTGTTAGCTGCCCTTCACCTTCTAAGCTCCTGGCTACTGAGCCCTCACCTCCCCCTTGAGAGTTGCTTGGACTGACAGATTGCTGGACCAGAGACGGAGATTGCAGGAACGCCAACGGAGACTTAGCTTCCATGGTTGAGGAGCTGGAGGAGGGAGAGAACCTTGAAACCATGTCGTCAGAAAGCAGCTGGGTAAGCTTGGCAGACCCAATGGGGGCTGAGGTTGCTACCGGTGTCATCACCGCCATAAGCACATCATCTTGAGCTCCAATGAAGTCAACCTTGAGGGCTTTTGTATTTTGATTGGCGCTGCAGATACTATCATAGGTCACCCCAAAGCTGTCCACACCCATATCTCCAGGCTCAGTTCCTCTGGGGGTGGACACAAACTCATACAAACCCTCCTTAATGACAGCCATTGGCTGAATGCTGTCAGGGCCTGTGTTGCCTTCTATGGTGCTGATCTGACTTAGATCCAAGGGAGGAGGAATGCGCTGATGTCTAGCACTAGTTGTACCCCCTTCAGCACTGGACCCCCTTCTTTCTACTGAAAAATCATCAGCAACATAGGAGAGTTTCATGCAGTCTTCAGGAGAAGTTTGTCTGGCTTGAGTGGAGGTTAGCGTTTTCATCTCCATGCTCCTCCAACATTTTCTTCTTCTGCTCCTTAATTGTTGATGTCTTGTTTAAAGCTTCTTCCAGCAGATTTACACTGAGGTTTTGAGGCATAGTTTTGTTAGGCAAAGGCTTGACTCGTTCAGGGGAGCCCTGCTGCGCCACTTCCTGGTAATGCGACTTGCCTTGGCTACACGACTCATCATTGGTGTAGTGTTTGTGGTAGCTCCATCGGCTGGGTGACATATGATTGTCCACCGGATTCTTACTGTCCTCCCTCTTCTCCACCAACACATCTGTGAGTTCCATACTGCGTGCAAAAGCATCCTTGAGGTTAATAGAAATAATACTTCCACTCCGTTTTGCTCGTTCAAGGGCTTCCCTTCTCTTGACGGCCTTCTCCTGCCGCTTTTGTTCTCTGTAAAACTCAGAGAAGTTGTTGACAATGATTGGGATGGGGAGGGCAATGACCAACACACCTGCTATGCAGCAGAGCCCTCCAACAATCTTGCCCAGTAGGGTTTGTGGGTAAATATCTCCATAACCAACAGTGGTCATGGTAATGGTAGCCCACCAGAAGGAGGCGGGAATACTAGTGAATTTGGTGGCATCCTCGTCCTTCTCAGCAAAGCACCAAGCTAGAGAAGATCATAATGCCCATGGCTAAGAAGAGAATCAGTAGACCCAACTCGTTATAGCTCCTTCTCAAAGTGAAGCCCAAAGACTGGAGTCCTGTCGAGTGCCTGGCCAGCTTCAGAATCCTCAGGATCCTCATGATTCGGAAGATCTGCACCACACGCCGCACGTTCTGGAACTGCATAACGTTCTTGTTAGACTCAGTTAGGAAGAGGGTCACATAGTAAGGCAAGATTGCCAGCAAATCAATGATGTTCAGTGGGGCTTTGATGAAGTCCCACTTGTTAGGTGCTGAGAGAAGGCGCAGCATGTACTCCATGGTGAACCAGGCAATGCAGACAGCTTCTACATGGGCTAGGCTTGGGTTGTCATTGAACTGGCCAAATTCATCCACCACCTGAAGCTCCGGCAGGGTGTTCAGGGACAATGAGATGGTGGAAATGATGATGAAGATGATGGAGATAAAAGCCAGGAACTGCAAGAAAAGAAAACATTGTAGGTTACTGTATTAGCTGAGCACATTATGGCTTCACACTCTACATAAAAGTGAGCTCACGGTATTTGGTCAAATCCATTGCCTCAGTATGTCGCAACAAGTAAGTCCTGTAAGTCTTGGTAAGTCAACCTCTTAGATTTTGATTTTAATGTCTGAACAAATACTAACGTTGCCAGATCTGAGAGACATCTGGTAGCCGAGTCAGAGCCACATTTTCCTTAAAGTAAAGTAGTTAAAGAAAAGCTGTCATTCAGTGATACTGTCAACATGGTACAACATTTGCCAACATTTTACCAAGCCATCCCAAATATGTTTGCTTTACAAAACAAATAGATCAGCATAACAAAATCTTCAGAATTGTGTGTGTACATAAAGACCAAAAACTCTACGCATTCAACAATATACTGGTAATTCAGCTCTTTATAGAGCCTCAAACAGTGTAGCAAAAAAAGTGTGCCTTGAGGAGATTCCAATTATAAAGGAAGCAACAGTTTAACAATATTGTACTTGGACCTTGGAAACAGAATTTACAGCCTGAGACGTTTGATACAATTAATGAACCATAAATGCTTTGTCTGTTTGACCGTTCACATTAACAAAAATCACCAGCTGGGTTGAATAAATAAAGATTTAGGAGCCCACCTTATAATACATTTTTAATCGTACCAGTTCTCTATTCACAGTTAGTCTAGTCCTCAGCCAGTGAAAACAGAAAAAAAAAATGTGTCTTTGTCAAGTCTGAAAGATAATCATGATGATGTCATGGTGATCTTTCATACTGGTTCTGATCGGAATCAGAACCAGTATGCCTGTTTTCCATTTAGACTGAATAAAAAATTAAAATACAAACATAAGAAGTAGAACTATGCAATATAAGATCAAATAAGATATATAAACATAAGAAATTGAAGTAATATGTCCAAAAAAATAAAATAAAATAATATAATATGGCTATGTTAACCACTGGAGGGAAGACCAATGAATGCATTTGCATAAAGGGAAATATTTTGTAATTCAACAAAACGTATTGTGTCCTGTGTTGTAATATTTCTTTTTAAATCTGTTTCCCCTAATGAATGATAGTACAGTACTTCCTTTAGAGTCCTTTAAATTATGTTAAAATGCAATTTAGAAAGGTTGCTCCTTCAATTAATTGGTAACCAGGCCTAACAAACATTTAAGTATGAATATCTTACAAGTTGCATAGTAAAATGTGAAGGGAATGATTATATATTTTCCCCCTATATGTAAGTTCACAGGTGATTTGAGACAGTGTTTTCCCCCAGCCCCCATTCATCCCTGCTCTTGGCTAGTCTGAAGCTACTTCTCACAGTATGGCTCACATATAACATAGATTTAGAGGACTCAACACTTCCCCATGAGACTTCTGTTCAAAAAACTCATATGTCCTTTCTGAGTGAGGTAACTGAAGCATGTGCAGTCGGAGTCTTCTCCCTGCAGCCCTTGCTAGGACATTTCAGGATAATTGTAATAGGATTGTGTTGCTATATATAGAAAGGATAGAGGGAGGTTAGAAGTGTTTACTCATTATTTCCTCCCCCACAAGGAAGAGTCAAGCATACGTCGGACATCCACAAGAAAATACTTATACCAAAATAGAATCATAAAGAAAGGTCAGAGAAAACTATAAAGGTGAACAGATGATAATGACTGACAGGAAACACAGAGGGATGTTTCTCAATCAACAGATGGTGCCTGGTGTTCTGTTAACAGCTTTATAATTGGTGATGGTCATTATGAAAAAGCTGGAAAATATCGTTAGAAATGTAGTCTGAACAAGATGAAACAAGTATACCAATTCAAATGAGCATCAACCTGGAGATGCAGGAACATGTAATAAGTAGCAGCAATACTGTACAGGATGATATATGCAACATTTCCCAAATAACTAGATAATTGTAGTTGAGTAGTAATGCAAATCATATTTATAATATTATACAATATCATCTGTGCATTTCTGCACTCTATAAAAGGTTTTTTTGAGGCAAAATTCACAAATTCTATGCAAATATAATAAAAAATTAAGTCTAACAACAGAAACTTTGTAACATTGTGAAATGATATTGGCTCTGTATACCTGATAGGTAAGTAATTATTACAATTAGTTAATGATGAATGAATTATACCTTTGTAAGTAAAGCTTGATTACAATTATATAACCTTCATCTGTGAAGTCTTAAGTGTATTTAAAGATGTTCTCGTATGTAAATTGACAATCAGAAGATAGTTTCATATACCAATGGGATATTATATATATATATGTTATTATTACGTTTTTTGATAATAAATTGTAATAATTGTTACGATACAACATATCCCAATAATAAAAATATATACATTTTAAAATGGACTGCAAATGTATTTATTTAAAGATATATGTTCCCCTTTGCTATTCCATTTGCTCATCTGTCATTTCATCATATTTTTTTCATAATTTATTTATTTTCTTCTCCTTTTTAGTTTTAATTTCATGTTGACTTTGATATTCAGATGATTGAAGCACATCAGATGAGAATTAATCCAAAAGATAAAGACTATACAAATAGTACATTCTTTGCTAAAATAAGGAATAAAAAAATACATCTGAGTTAAATACTTTTTCCTTTTTGTATAGATTTTGTATTGACTTATTCAACTGTCATACAACCATCATACAGTACTTTATTTACTAAAACAAATAATTAACATATATTTTTAAAGATATGTTGATAATGTGACACCTTAAAACTAAAGGAGAAGTCAGGGTATTAGTTAGATCCTGTTGAAGGGCTGATAATAGCAAATACTTTGTGTGACTGGTTATCAGGAAATAGTGAAAGTGATTACGTTAACATTATATCTGCATTTTGGTTTCCTCTGCTATGAAAACTGTCTCTGACACTGAGGAGGGCTTTCCTAAAGGGCACATGAGAGGATCGTTTCATCCGGATGATGCACTGTCTGGTCTATAAGAGTCAAAGGACACAGCGCATTACTGCAAAACACCCTGAACACTGTTCCTGCTGCTTCATCATCCTCATTCAGAAAGAGTGATTGTTTTTAGACAAAACTGCAAAGCAAGCAAGAAAAATAAAACAGAGAGGAGCAGGAGCAAGAAGACAGAGGGAAAGCCAGAGAGAGACAGGGTGAAGGGAAGTGTAGGGCAGGTGTATTAAAGTGTGTCCAACCCCCGCGTCTTAATGGATTAATGGCTGCCAAATGCTGTGACCTTGGCACCCAGGGCAGATTTAAAGCTGTACTAGGAAAACACAAGCTGCTTTAGAAGCTGCGCAGTAAGTAAGTGAGAATTAATGCTGGCCCCATATTAAAGATGCTACTGTTCAATAGAGTGGTGCAGGAAGGAGCACTAAAACCCGAAAATGAGTTAGCATTTTAGCATTTCCGTTTTTCTTGTCTGGAAGTCCAAGGTTTTTTTACGTGTTTTTGGTTAGTTACCTGAAATAAGGTCTGTGGTTAATACAAGCTGAAGATATTTTCAAGTTTTGTTCTACGAGAATAAATACGTCAGTTAATACCCAACTGGTGAATGTCCCACTTTCTACGTGTCTTAAAAACAGCGGATGCTAACTAAACGTAGAAATTAGTACTAAATGACATCACACCAAACATTAGCCACTTTTAGCTTAGCGTTGGTGATGTGAAGTCATGTGACGTGATGTAGCTTGTTTATAGCCTAACGTTAGCTTTTTAGTTCTGGAGATTGCATTTATGCTTAAATATCATAAAGTAGTGTTAAATGTCCCATGTCATGCTTTTCCGGTTATTACCCGTCCCCTTGTGTTATGTAGCTTTTTATGCATGTAAACGTCTGCAAAGTCACAAACCCTCAAAGTACACCTGTAGGGAGTAAAACTCTAACACAGAAAAGACCTGTCTATGCTGCAGTGCTAATTTTGGCAGCTATTTTTTATTTAGTCTTAGTCTTTAGACGAAAATGGTTATTAGTTTTTGTCACATTTTAGTCATTTCTATCCTTCATAGTTTTAGTCTAGTTTTAGTCGACGAAAACTCAAAACGTTTTAGTCTAGTTTTAGTCAAGTTTTAGTCGATGAGAAATTACATCTTAGTCAACTTTTAATCAAAATGTTTTCTCTCTTTAAACCAATTCAGTTCGGCAAATACAGGTATCTGAAATTGGAATCAATGTGACAGCATCAAGTGTTGAAATTCGTAAAGCAACATTTCACTCTCTCAACACTTTACTTGTGTAATATCTAGGGACAGGTATCGTTAAGGTTTTCTACGGTACTACTACTCTTATCAATACTGCTTATCGATCCGGCACTTTAACGGTATTCTTATAGGTACTTTTCGTTATTAACTAAACAAATTAACATTGCTTTATTTAAATGTAAAATAAATCAAATATATATAATTATGTTATTATATTGTACTGTACTTGAGTAAAATGTTGAGGCTCTTGTACTTTACTGGAGTATTTAAATGTTTTGCTTCTTAGTAGCCTACTTCTACTCCACTACAGTTCAGAGGTAAATCATGTACTTTTACTGCACTACATGTATTGAATACCTTTAGGAACTTTGCAGATCTGGATGAATGATGTGAAATATAATCAAGTGATAAATCAGACTTTAGTTCAACCTGGAGTAAATTCACAAGCTACCCTGCAGTATGCAAAGTCATTACAACTAGCTGCACGAGTTAAGGAAGTCGAAAATTGTGCGTTTCTCCGACTGAATATGACACCTTTTGGCCAGCTGTTTGGACAGACTGCTCGTGTCAACGCGCTTACGCGAAAACACCAATGGCAAACCAGCTTTGTCCACATCGAGCCTTGTAGAGTGTCTGACTCTAGTCCAGTGGTTCCCAAACGGTGTGCCGCGGCACACTGGTGTGCCGTGAGGCAAGTCCGGGTGTGCCGTGGGATTTTGTGACAACCATACGTTATTATTGCAATATACAACTACACAAAAATAATTATTTTTTAATTTACTATATCAGTTCTTTGTATGCACGCATTTCATAATGCAGAGGCAAACTCTATACTGAAATATTTCGTTAATAAATATTTCATGAGTAATATAGTTGTCTTTGTCACATTTTATTTGGCATTAGTAAATAATTATGCACATTTACAGATATTTCACATGATATGAGTGATAACAGGTGTTATAAGGGCTATTTTGCACAATAGGTGTGCCTTGAGATTTTTACTTGTCCTTTGGTGTGCCTTGGGCACAAAAAGTTTGGGAACCACTGCTCTAGTCTATACTCTCTGAACGCTCCGTCCCCGGCAGATCTCTGTGTGCTCAGAACAGTCTCATAATACACACATGCACAGAAGGATTCAATCTTGTATTTCATGATCCGCAAAAGGATTCACACTTGTATTTCCGGATCCACACTTGTGTTTTTCAATGCACACACAAATGTGTTCCGTTTCATATACATGTAAATAAAATCCAAATACAGAAAAAAGTTTTACATATGTATTTTTGATCCTCACATATTTGTTTTCCGTTTAAAACCTCTGAACCTGCAAACACAAACCGCTTTCTGTGCATGGATCGCTGTGCATTCGTGTGTGGGTTTTTTGAGACTCCCCTGACGGTCACCCGATTCGTACTTGTAATTTTTTCTATCTATAGCCAATCAGATGTCTCATTCATTCTAAGCCAATCACATGAGGATATGATTTCTTGCGTTCATGACGTAGCACTTCATGTACGCATTTTGCGCTGTCCGGAGATGATTATTATACGGTATTATTATTCAAAGATAAATAAGAGGGTGTGTGTTATATGAGATGGCAGAGGTTTCAGCTCCGATTATTAAATCAAAGAGGCTTAATGTTTTCGATTATATTATTTCACTATAGCTATGTGGACGGTGTCAAGGTCCAATGTTGACAATAGCGGGTGTAACTAAAATACAAGATGTTTTTATTTATATATATATTATTAATAATAATAATAATATAAAATATTTTATTTGCGTGCATTACCTGTTCGGAAAGTGGCGCTGTACTGAAAGTGGCGATTTTATTTTGTAATTATATAATGATATAATACTTGTAATAATGGTGCGTTCACACCGGACGCGATGCGAATAATCGCTCGAGTTTCTTGCCGGCTGTCAGCTGTTTACTCGCCTCATTCATCTGAGTCAGCTTCTCGAGCCGTATCTGGCCGTGCAACACTTATACTGTATGCCGAAGCAGCGGCGGACTGGCCATCGGGACGTACCGAAGTGGGCCGGTCGGGCCACTCCGATCGGCCCACCTCGGTACCGGCAGGGGCGGACTGGCCATCTGAAGTTGCTTTGACAGGCGACAGAGGTCCAACGTTTCCCCGCAGCGAGGCTCCCCCCCGTTGACAGTTCACTGTCTAGCACCCACGGGAAGTGGTGCTGTACTTTAATAATATAAAAGCTTGTATTTGCGTGCATTTCTTGTTCGGAAAGTGGCAATGTACTGAGAGTGGAAGTGTCCTGAGATTAGCGCCCGTAGGCAGGCTCCATGGACAGCGCAAAATGCGTACATGAAGCGCTACGTCATGAACGCAAGAAATCATACTCTGTGGGGTGCGCGCTCATGTGATTGGCTTAGAATTGAGGAGACATCTGATTGGCTATAGATAGAAAAAATTACAAGTACGAATCGGGTGACCGTCAGGGGAGTCTCAAAAAACCCACACACGAATGCACAGCGATCCATGCACAGAAAGCGGTTTGTGTTTGCAGGTTCAGAGGTTTTAAACGGAAAACAAATATGTGAGGATCAAAAATACATATGTAAAACTTTTTCTGTATTTGGATTTCATTTACATGTATATGAAACGGAACACATTTGTGTGTGCATTGAAATACAAAAGTGTGGATCCGAAAATACAAGTGTGAATCCTTTTGCGGATCATGAAATACAAGTGTGAATCCTTCTGTGACGTGCATGTGTGTATTATGAGACTGTTCTGAGCCCATAGATCTCTGTGTGCCGCTACAGCGTGTCTTTTAGGCCCCGCCCCCCGCACACAGAGAGACACAGGGGTTGCGGTCGAATAGTCCATTTAGCTTTATACATCCATGATTTAGTTTAGGAACCTTCCTGACGGAGTGAAATGACCCGGAAGTACCTTAGTAGCAGCCATGATAAGAGCCGTTCGAATTCTCTAAAAGGAAAGGAGGTTTCAAACTTCCTTTATAACCTCCTTTAGCTTAGTAACCACTGGACCTCCCTTTACGAAAGGAGAGGAGAAGATGCTGCCCCACAATGCCTTGCGGTCGCAGCATTTGCCGTCACACAACATTCGGCCGTTCACGAAAACAACCGATTATCACCGAGAAATGATATCATGAAAGTTACGGTGCTTATTAAGCTTTTTAAAACGTATGTTGTAAGTTGCCAAAGTGCTTTGTTTTGAAGGTTCATCAGTATTATAACCAAAAAGAGAAATATGAACGTTAGTTTTTACTGAAATTATCAAATAAAGTCCACATCTCACAGTCTTTACTGAGCTGTGTGGGTTTGTTCAACTTTTAAAAGATGTCTGAATGGTGATATACACAGTGATAGATGTTAAGGACTAACGTTTATAATAAATAAATTTGTATTGATTTTAAGATCTTTTCATACAATCATACGTATTGGGATCATTTGTATTAATGTGGACCGGAGGGAGAGGGGGACGAGCATAAGTTTCACTTTCCTTTTTTATTTCAATTCCAACTTTGGTCCTGAAGAATCTGTTTCTCTGTTTTCCACGTTCATAAAGCCTAAAGCAACAGAGCACGGAGCAGAGTCTCTAGATGAGTTTACAGAAGTTCCTCGTTCTTATTCTACATCCATGTTGTAGTCCGCTGTATAGAGAACTGTAGTTTCCATAGTTTCCCCACAGCAGCAGACGCACATTTATGACGTCTGCTGGCGCATCATAAACACGTCGGATAGTGAAAGTGCAGTCGGATTCTCTAAAGTACCGCAGTCTCTTCTCCTAAGTCCTTTTGAATTCTCCTATCGACTATCCCTTAACCCGTGACGTTTCACACAGAGGTCAAGGGATAGACGTTAGGAGCTGATTTTTTGGACTATTCGACCGCATCCAGGGAGATCGCTCTTCTGGAGTGAAGAGAGCGGAAATAATGATATTGCAAGTTAGAAACGTAAGATGCATTTGACAGACAAGACGGACAATTGGGGGAAAATACCCTGCATTTTGAATGTCCGATAGTCCACCATTAACACCTTAGTCTCGTCTCGTCAACGAAAACTAAATATACATTTCGTCAGTTTTTATTATCAAGAATCTGCGGGTGCTAGTGGAGCCTCGCAGATGGGGGTGCTGCAGCCCCCTCATTTTTTTTTAAAGATGAGGAAAGTTAATGGTAATGAAACTTGGGTGCATTCCTCTCATTGTTTGTATGATTATGATCAAAATCTAATATCGACTTCTCATTTGCTGTTATCTTCCTACTAAATACTAATTCTAACTCTGAGGCGTGTTTGAAATGTAAAGGCTTTAGTTTCTCAAAAGCAGGACAATGCACATTGTTGACATTAAGTTTCCACCTCTGAACGCTATGAATCAATGAAGAGAAAGTGTCCCTATCATGAGTGAAGATGAATAAACTATAAGATGTCAGACATAAGGCGAAGCAGGATATCAGAGGATTGACAGGGAAATAAAACACAAGATGAAGGGAGTGTGCATAGAACCCAAGCCCTGATCATATGTGGAGGTATTTCTGGAAGTACAGGGGCAGGATGTGTTGGGAAGCAGCTGTTTCCCAATACAATCCATTAGAAAGCTCCAGCAGCTACCCTTCAATTGTTTACATCAGTTTTTAAACTGTAGCGTACTGATTTTCATTCATTCATCCTGTTATTAATCCAGATGTTCCATATTGACATTGGTTTAAAGTTACTTTTTTTAAAGCTTTAGTTTATTTTCAGTTTAAGATTCTGCAATAAAAACAGTAATAAACGTTTTGACATTCTGTAAGGTGTTTCTATTTCTAAAGATTAAACCAGGGCAATAACTGTTTGAAGAACGTTGAACGTTGAATTATTGAATATATCACAAAAAGTTAAACGAAAATTGCTAAACATGAATAATTTGCGTATCAGACCTTTATTTGTTAACAGCAGTGAAATGCAAATATATAATATATCACAAATGCAGGCAATTTTTCTGCAGAATTACTTCTTTGGTACTTTAACTACATTTTACGTCTGTCATTTATTAAATAGATTATGATGTAGGACTTTTACTTTTAATATTAATGTATTGGTGCTTTTACTCAAGTAAGGGAGAAGATGGTTAACAGTGACCTTCTTTCATTTATAGAAAAGTTATTGTGGTACAAATACATAGAAACTTTCTACCCCCCCTGATTCGTAAACCATGGCACATGTTGGAGGCTGTTTTCTTAAATAAGGGGACATGTGGACATGTATGTTGTAGCATCATAGTGAGGGCTATAGTGCAATAGTTTTTATTAATTAACACATTTTTACAAACATTAATAATTGAGATAGATTTTTTATAATATTGCGGATAAGTTTGGTTAGCTATGAATCTGTTGCAATGAAGTTGAGGCCAAATAAGATCTCCCAGAGAATAAATGGGGCTTATAAAGTGAAATAGGTAGACTAGATATCAAGTTTAATTCCTGACTTTGGTTGTTGAGGAAACGTATCAAACATTTAGTTGCTGTTTCAGATCACATCACATAATGGTCATTAACAGATGGTATTGCCAAGCAGTTTTTGAACATGTGCTTTGATGTTGGACGTGGATACAATACTTGAAAAGTACAATTGATTTACATTGAATGCAAAAACAGCTCCTGAAAAGTTACTTTTTTTAGATAAACGTTGTTCTTGGGTGGTGATAATGGGGAGTAAATACAATTACATTTAGAACATTTGACAAGAAGGTGGCGAAACCGGGGGCTACCACTTTTTGGATATCCTTCTTTCAGACAACCTCAGCCTTGTTATAGTATTAACTGTTTTTCTGAATACTGTACTACTGTGTGGTGACATGCTTTTATCTGCACACATTCTCAAACTCAAGGAACTCAGATAATGTGAGCAACCGTAATACATTTGTTATTTTTACATATCCTGCATCGCATCATGGCCACTATTAGAATTGGCTTCCCCCGCATTATTCCTGGAGTCTTGGGAATATCGAGACTTTCATCCAGGGTCCCAGTGTCGGGGTCCTGTGTCAATTCAAAAGTCTATTTTTTAAATTTTTATAATATAGGTAATTTGTACAACATTAAAAATGTATTTATTTCAACCCAAAACACGATATTTTTCCAAACCTAAACAAGGAACATGTTATTCAAAAACATCTTTACGATTGTCAGTACGCTTTTTTGGGCCTTTTTGCACCACCCTGTCCTTTAATGTCCATCATTGAGTGCCTATTTTCAACACTTTCCATGTGCACACATTCAAAGCGCTGCAGCAAAAGGCTTCCTATACTAAGCAGGCAATGACAATAGAAATTATATTATGAATTATAAATTATATATATTTGATAAGTCAATCATAGCATGGAAAAAGGTGGATCTGGGGTGGAGGGGGTTGCTTAGCGACTTGCAGAAGAGTCAGCAATGATGGACAGGGTGAAGTAGCTTAAATAAGCCTTGTTTCAGGTTTACCAACAGATACAGGTTAGGGTTAGGGTTGCTGTTCACTCAGCTGATGTAACTTCAATCTAAAACAATAACCATATGTTTATAACTGCCCCGTATTCCAGAAGAAAATGTACTTATTTCAGAAAATACTCTGAAAACTAATTAAATAATTAAATGTATTATGTCTACAGATGTCAAATAACAGTTTTAGGTGTGTTTAAAGCAATAATATTAAGTTAAATAAAAAATATTAGGTTCAAGTAAATATTATTGCTTTCACCTAACCTAAAACAATTATCTGAAATGTGTTGACACAATACAATTATTTAAAGTCAACGTTTCAGTTTTTCTGTGTAATAAGGGAAGCAGTTCAGTTATGGGGAGTGCCATTTTTGACAGGTTGTCATTATAACTGGTTTTATTGCTACTGAGGCAATAAGAGACTAAATCTACATATACAAACATTTGACTTGAGTCAGTGTTTAACAAGACAAACTCTGTGAATCATTTTTGTTCTGAATGCTGCTACGATGTTCAGTAAAGACAGACGGAAGGAAGAGAGTCAAAATGATAGTAATTACTCCAAAGAAAAGCTTCTGGCTGCTCTCTGTGACACACTGGGCTGTAATCACTCACACGCTATGTTATTAGCTGTGAAGGCAGGGGAGGGGGGGGGGCTACCACCTACACTGAACCACAATGATCTGTGGTTGATGGTTTAACGTCATTTAATGCATCTCTGAGGCTTTGTCACAGAAACTGCTTTTTTGTAATAATTTTAACAATATTTGATTCCAAAGACAAATCGATTTTTCAAATTTACAAATAGGACCAGATATAAATAATACAATAATTAGTGAAATGAACAAAATCCCTTTAAAAAGGATTAACAATTTTCACAGCCTTACAGAGAGGAGTATAATGGCGCATTTCCACTGCAGGGCCTCGCACGGCTTAGTACGGTATAGTTAGGCCTTGGTAGGCCAGGCTCACTTTATGCTGCTTTCCATTAGAGTTTAGGAACTGGGCAGTAACTATAGTAACGCAGTGTAGGCGGAGCCGTGACGTCATCTTCAATGCGAACCACAAAACCAACATCAGCCGTTAGCTGTTAGCCCTCAGAGCTCACAGCTCCTCATATCTGTCCAGAAACTAGACACAAGTTAAACAAGTCCAAACCACAGACTGTCTGTGTCATGGAGAATACAGTCGCTGGTTTATTTATGTCTGTAGGCCGTTGTTGTGAGTGTGGACGGTCGGAGCATATACTGCGTTAGCTTAGCCAATCTCCATTCAGAAAACACGCATTTTAAAAGGCGTTTCGCCTGCCGTCTGTCTGCAGACTTCTCAAAGCATTAATTCATGGTTTTTACTAACCGGTATCAGTATATTGTTACTTCGGCATCATTTTGAAACGTGTATTACAATTAAATCACAGTAAAATATGTTCAGTTTGTTTTCTCTCACTAGTTTAGCATACTCAGCCCGGTGTTGGCCCGGAAAGAACCTCAATTTTGGAGAGCCAGAAAACTGTGAAAAAGTACCCGCTAGCCGGAACTACGCCTAGTGGAAACGCAACCAAAAACGGGCCGGGCACGGCGCGGCAAGCTTAAACCGCGCTCCGCGCTGTAGTGGAAATGCGCCATAATTGTAGTATACTGGTCTAAAACAGAGCCATTAACTGAAGGTTAAAACACTAAACAAATACTTAACTTTTTACACGGTGCATTTCAGACCAGTCCACTATAATTATAATGATTTATCACACAGTAAAAAATCAATAAAAAATGATAACAGCAAAGGTTGCTTTGGTAAACGAAGGGCTGGCTTCCGGCATATACTGCTGATTACTTCAACCTCATTAAAAAATGCATTATCATGCTAGAAAATATTACTACGCTCCTCTGCATGAAGAAAGACGATAAAGGGCCACAGTTACATGCATTGTCAAACTAAATCTCTTTTTTCACAAACCAGCTTTTACTGGAACAGCTTCAAATAAAAGTTTTTTAGAAATGCAATTTTTGAAACTTTTCAGCATTTAACGCTTAAAATCATAAAAAAAATTGTTAATCGCATGACACATTTCTTTTTCGATATAAATTGTTTTCACAAGGCCCACTTGCTTGAAATATCCTCCAATGCAAGCTCCGATTCAGAATAGGATAACGGAGTAAAACATGTAGGGTACATGTGCAAGGGTTTGTGAAATATACAGAGACATTTCGTTCTTATATTGGTTTAAACCAAGCAGAACCTCAATAAGATGCTCAGAAAAACTTTAACAAAACATCCAGTGAACTTATTACACTGTGACTCAGTGACCTCCTTATCTGCAGAAATCCACATTATTAAATAAAAGTTTTTTTGCAGTTGGGGCTTTATTGTTTATTTGTGCTGTATTACACAAGAGAGATTTATTTATAATCTGCTCTGTATTCAGTATATCCCTGTATAACCCCCTGTCAGCTCCTAAACTGGACAAAGGCTTAGCTAGAATATAAATAAAGTATGAAGCCACATGCACAGGTGCAGGAGTCCTATAACCCAGAGATTAGCATTAGCAGAAGTTAGCATTTAACCACTTCCGGTTTCTTTGTTTTTTATTCAACGTTTTTGCACATGCTTATGGTTAGATGGTTAGATAAATATGTCAGTAGATACCCAACTGGTGAATCTCAGAATTGTCTTAACGTCATAAAATCAGTGGTTGCAAACAAATGAGACCACTAAACTTCATCACGCCAACCGTTAGCCGCCTTTAGCCGCCATGTAAACGTGGTGTATTTCTTTGATAGCTTTTGACTTTTGGTTGTGTATGTGGTGTATATATGGGAAGATTATCCTACCGAACAAAATCTTTAAGTATCATAAACATGTTTTTGCAATAATCTTATTTTCTGCAATATTCCCAAATTCAATGGAAAAATCCCAATCTTTTTGTAGAGGGAACCCTTGTAATGCTAACTTCCGTGTCAGCGTACAAAAATATGTCATCAGTACACGACTCTATTACACAACACCGCTGTGAGTCAGTGACTCCCTCATTATCTGCGGAAATCGACATTCACAATATTAGATAAACGTTTTTTTTAGTTATTGGGTCTTTACTGTGCTGTATTAGACTAGAGAGATTCCTTTATAATGGGATTCTGCTCCTACTTCCCTCCCAAACACAAGTCAAAAAGGTCAAATAGGTTGAATATTCATATCTTTAGCTCTATGTGTAAGTCCTCACCTCTCCCACTTTGAATCAGTAATATTGAATTATCTGCATAAAATATCACTGATGTCTCTCCTACAATGAAAACAAGTGAAGTCATGAACAAAAGACAGCAGCTTGTTCACTGAGGTACACTCCCACTCACTGGGCAGACTCACAGAGGGACATTTGCCAACAAAACATTTATAGTCAACAAGATGAACTTTACTGTATAGGCAAACCACTCTGAATCAGCCTCTACTGATCAATCACTCTGGTTTGAATGGAAGAATTCAATACTGGAGACCTACAGCACATTAGTGAATAAACATGATGCCACTCTCTGTGAAGACACATTGCCAAGAGAACTCTGAGGAGATACTTACTGTTGTCTGTAAATACACACACACACACACACAGCTTTTTTCATTTGAAATGGGGACCAAGTTTCTGATCCTCATGAGTGAAGTTAAAAGTACTTTTTGTTTGACTTAATCTGAAGCCAGATTTACAGCCTCATTTCATCGTCACAGTTTAATAGGGCAGATACTCACACTAATCCCCTAATTTAACCATATTACATAAAGTACTTATGCAGAGATGGAAAGGCAAGCAAACATGATAATAACCCATTGTGCATAAAAAGTAACTAGCGCAAATTCATAGTAGAAAGTCAAAGGTGAAGCAGGAAGTAGCCTGGGTATTCTAAAAAGCTATTCGTGGAAATAACTTTAATTTTCCTGTTAGTTTGAATATACAGTGGTTTAGATAAATGTTGTTCATCTGCTGGATTATTAATGCATTTTACTCTTTGTGTTTTGTTATGTCGGACTTTTTCTTTATTTCATTTTGTCCTTCAGGGGTTTCTATTTTTGTGTCAAGAATTTGTTTACAGTATTTTGAATTGTGCTATATTAATCAATGTTGTTTATTTATTTATAAAGCTGTGTTTGGGGTGACAGTTATGGTTAGAGTCCCTTAGTTCCCGACTGCAGCGATGTGGCTGATAGTAATGTTCGTTTCCTATGGAACAGCTGCGTGCTAAAAGAGATAAAATAAAGAATCCATATCATTCTCATGACATTTATAAACAGTACTTCTTATACCATTTTGTACACAAGAACTTTCAATTCCAGCTATTTTATATTTCTTCTCCACGACATCTTGGAAGCCAAATTTGAACTTTATACTCTACTACATTTATCTGTACTCCCAAAGCGAGAGCTGTGTCCGGGTCCTCGGCAGTAAGTCGGACCCATTTCCGGTGAGGGTTGGCCTCCGACAGGGCTGCGCTTTGTCACCGATCCTGTTTGTAATATACATGGATAGGATTTCGAGGCGTAGTCGTGGGGGGGGGGGGTCTGCAGTTCGGTGGACTAAGGATTGCACCACTGCTTTTTGCAGATGATGTGGTTCTAATGGCTTCATTGGTCTGCGACCTGCAGCACTCACTGGATCGGTTCGCAACCGAGTGTGAAGCGGCTGGGATGAGGATCAGCACCTCCAAATCTGAGCCATGGTTCTCAGCAGGAAACCGATGGACTGTCCACTCCAAGTAGGGAATGAGTCCTTACCCCAAGTGAAGGAGTTCAAGTATCTCGGCGTCTTGTTCTCGAGTGAGGGAACAATGGAGCGTGAGATGGGCCGGAGAATAGGAGCAGTGGGAGCGGTACTGCAGTCGCTTTACCGCACCGTTGTGACGAAAAGAGAGCTGAGCCAGAAGGCAAAGCTCTCTGTCTACCGGGCCATTTTCGTTCCTACCCTCACCTATGGTCATGAAGGATGGGTCATGACCGAAAGAACGAGATCGCGGATACAAGCGGCCGAGATGGGTTTTCTCCGCAGGGTGGCTGGCGTCTCCCTTAGGGATAAGGTGAGAAGTTCAGTCATCTGGGAGGGACTCGGAGTTGAACCGCTCCTCCTTCGCGTCGAAAGGAGCCAGTTGAGGTGGTTCGGGCACCTAGTAAGGATGCCACCTGGGCGCCTCCCTAGGGAGGTGTTCCAGGCACGTCCAGCTGGGAAGAGACCAAGGGGTAGACCTAGGACCAGGTGGAGGGATTATATCTCTTCGCTGGCCTGGGAGCGCCTTGGGATCCCCCAGTCAGAGCTGGTTGATGTGGCCAGGGAAAAGAACGTTTGGGGCTCTCTGCTGGAACTGCTACCCCCGCGACCCGACCACGGATAAGCGGGAGAAGATGGATGGATGGATGGATGGACATTTATCTGACAGCTTTAGTTTCTTTACAGACAATGAATAGCTTACACAAAATGTAAATCAACTAATAAATGAACATGTTTACACATGAATATAGATTAAAATACCCAGCAACAAGTAATACAAAGTAGCTCCATCTTTACCAGTTGTGATTAACACAATAATGCAGCAATAGTGATAATCCAGTAATAATAATGATATTACTGAAATGGCCTATTGGGCATAATGAGTACTTTTACTTTAAGCATATTTTGATGCTAATACTTTTGTACTTTTACTTTGGTAATATTTGAAATGCAGGACTTTTACTTTAAAGTATTTTTACAATTTATTAATGCTATTTTATAATATATTTGACACTACTGCACTCTACACACACAGGAGTAAAACAATTCAGTGGCATGATGGGATAGATAGACACGCATTATCATGGTGCCATATCTGTAATCAATATATAATTGCTTTTCAGGGCTTAAGCTTAATACTCTTATAATGAATTTGATAATGGAATACGATTATTGCACTGATCCTGTCAGATGTATGATTATCTTTTTATGTATACATTTAAAAAATGTAATGTAGAATCTTTCTTATTAACAGACTTGTAACAGCAAGTGTATTTAATTAAGATTTTTCCTACCAAAATATAGTGTACATAAGAGATGTGAAGGGTAACACATATATTGTTCTTGAAATGTCATATGAATAATGAATGTAAATAAGCAGAAATGGATAGACAAGATTGTAGATCTGAACATAAGCAACTGATTGAGTACGTCTATGCATAAAGGAAAAAGCCTACGGTTACCATCTTTTTACCATGAATGGAAGAAAAACATTTAAAAAATGGTGTGAAGAATTGGCAGAGTGGGACCTCTCTTCCCCAAAAGTGATTCTGATCGCTATCATTCATTCATCAACCATTAATCGTCCTTGTTGGTTAAATTGAATAAACTTCATAAAAACCAAGTCACTTTCACAAAGTGACTGAAAGTGAGAGAATCTGAATTGAAATGTTTCTATCCCCTTAAACATGAATACAAACATAAATCAAGCTTCTTATTTGACTGCTTTTTTATTTACAGTTCTACTAGCTGGCTGTAAAGGGTTTACAAACGAATGCTCAAAGTTGTGTTCTAAACTAAACACAAAACATATGATAAAAGACCAAAGACTTAAAGGTCCCATCATGTGCTTTTCTGGTAATTACCCGTCCCCCCCTCTGCTAGGATTGTTCCCTAGTTAAGGTTTCATGTTTAGATGGGTTCCTGTTTTATTTTGATAGTCTTGTCTACCCTCATGTGTCTATAGTACAATTCCTGCCTTGTCTGTTTTCCCGCTGTTGTGATTGTCTAATTGTCTTCACCTGGTGATGTCTGTCTAGTATTTATACCTCTCGTCTTCCCCTCTCTGAAGAACAGCACCTTACCGTGGGGAGAGGTTTGTGTGCCCTGATGAACCTGGGGGCTGTGTTGTCTGGAACCTTGTGTTCCTGGTAGGGTCTCCCATGGCAAATTGGTCTCAGGCAAGGGGCCAGACTAAGATTGGTTCAAAAGACTCATGAAATACGACACAGGAAGTGAGGATACCCGGCCCGGAGGAAGCCCGGGGTCCCCTTCTGGAGCCAGGCCCAGAAGGAGGACTCGTCGGCGAGCGTCTGGTGGCCGGGCTTGCCATGGAGCCCGGCCGGGCACAGCCCGAAAAGGCAACATGGGCAACACCTCCGCTTCTCCGTCCCGCGGGCCCACCACCTACAGGAAACAGCGATGGGGTCGGGTGCACTGCCAGAAGGGTGGCAGTGAAAGCAGAGGGTCTCGACGGACCAGACCCGGGCGACAGAAGCTGGCTTTGGGGACGTGGAACGTCACCTCTCTGGGGGGGAAGGAGCCGGAGCTTGTGCGGGAGGTGGAGCGTTACCAGTTGGATCTGGTTGGGCTCACCTCTACGCACAGCGTCGGCTCTGGAACCTTACTTCTGGATAGGGGTTGGACTCTATTCTTCTCCGGAGTTGCTCAAGGTGTGAGGCGCCGGGCGGGTGTGGGGATACTCACAAGCCCCCGGTTGGGTGCTTCGTTGTTGGAGTTTACCCCAGTGGACGAGAGGGTCGCCTCCCTACGCCTGCGGGTTATGGGGGGGAAAACTCTGACTGTTGTGTGTGCTTATGCACCAAACAGCAGTTCAGAGTATACGGCCTTCTTGGAGACCCTGGAAAGAGTCCTGTATGGGGCTCCTGAAGGGGACTCTTTAATCTTGCTGGGAGACTTCAACGCACATGTGGGCAATGATGGAGACACTTGGAGGGGCGTGATTGGGAGGAACGGCCCCCCTGATCTGAACCGGAGTGGTGGTTTGTTACTGGACTTCTGTGCTAGTCATGGATTGGCCATAACAAACACCATGTTCAAACATAAGGATGCTCATAAGTGTACGTGGTACCAGAGCACCCTAGGCAGAAGGTCCATGATCGATTTCGTTATCGTATCATCGGACCTGAGGCCGTATGTTTTGGACACTCGGGTAAAGAGAGGGGCGGAGTTGTCAACTGATCACCATCTGGTGGTGAGTTGGGTCGAGTGGCGGGGGAAGCCTCTGGACAGACCTGGTAAGCCCAAACGTGTAGTTCGGGTGAACTGGGAACGTCTGGAGGAGGCCCAAGTTCAGGAGGCCTTCAACGCACACCTCCGGCGGAGCTTTTCTGGCATTCCTGTGGAGGTTGGGGACATTGAACCAGAGTGGGCGGTGTTCAAAGCCTCTATTGCCGAAGCCGCGGCGGGGAGCTGTGGTCTCAAGGTCTTAGGTGCCTCAAGGGGCGGTAACCCTCGAACCTCCTGGTGGACACCGGTGGTCAGGGAAGCCGTCCGACTGAAGAAGGAGGCCTTCAGGGATTTGTTATCCCGGGGGACTCCCGAGGCAGTTGCAAGGTACCGACGGGCCCGAAGGGCAGCAGCCTCAGCCGTGGCCGAGGCAAAGCAGCGGGTGTGGGAGAAGTTCGGAGAAGCCATGGAAAAGGACTTTCGGGCGGCACCAAAGTTGTTCTGGAAAACTGTCCGACACCTCAGGAGGGGGAAGCAGGGAACCATCCAAGCTGTGTACAGTAAGGATGGGACGTTGTTGACCTCAACTGATGGAGTGTTAGGGCGTTGGAAGGAACACTTTGAGGAACTCCTGAACCCGACAACTCCGCCCTCTATGTTAGAGGCAGAGCTGGAGTATGACGGGGGATCAACACCAATCTCCCGGGGGGAGGTCACTGAGGTCGTCAAACGACTCCACAGTGGCAAAGCCCCGGGGGTGGATGAGATCCGCCCAGAAATGCTGAAGGCTCTGGGTGTTGAGGGACTGTCATGGTTGACACGTCTCATCAACGTTGCGTGGAAGTCGGAAACAGTACCGAAGGAGTGGCAGACCGGGGTGGTGGTTCCCCTTTTCAAAAAGGGGGATCAGAGGGTGTGTGCCAATTACAGAGGCATCACACTACTCAGCCTCCCCGGGAAAGTTTACTCTAAGGTACTTGAAAGGAGGGTCAGGCCGATTGTCGAACCTCAGATTGAGGAGGAACAATGCGGATTCCGTCCTGGTCGTGGAACGACGGATCAGCTTTTTACTCTCGCAAGGATCCTGGAGGGGGCCTGGGAGTATGCTTATCCGGTCTACATGTGTTTTGTAGACTTGGAGAAGGCGTATGACCGAGTTCCCAGGGAGTTACTGTGGGAGGTGCTGCAGGAGTATGGGGTGAGGGGGTCTCTACTCAGGGCCATCCAATCTCTGTACTCCCAAAGCGAGAGCTGTGTCCGGGTCCTCGGCAGTAAGTCGGACCATTTCCGGTGAGGGTTGGCCTCCGCCAGGGCTGCGCTTTGTCACCGATCCTGTTTGTAATATACATGGATAGGATTTCGAGGCGTAGTCGTGGGGGGGGGGGTCTGCAGTTCGGTGGACTAAGGATTGCACCACTGCTTTTTGCAGATGATGTGGTTCTAATGGCTTCATCGGTCTGCGACCTCAGCACTCACTGGATCGGTTCGCAACCGAGTGTGAAGCGGCTGGGATGAGGATCAGCACCTCCAAATCTGAGGCCATGGTTCTCAGCAGGAAACCGATGGACTGTCCACTCCAAGTAGGGAATGAGTCCTTACCCCAAGTGAAGGAGTTCAAGTATCTCGGGGTCTTGTTCTCGAGTGAGGGAACAATGGAGCGTGAGATGGGCCGGAGAATCGGAGCAGCGGGAGCGGTACTGCAGTCGCTTTACCGCACCGTTGTGACGAAAAGAGAGCTGAGCCAGAAGGCAAAGCTCTCTGTCTACCGGGCCATTTTCGTTCCTACCCTCACCTATGGTCATGAAGGATGGGTCATGACCGAAAGAACGAGATCGCGGATACAAGCGGCCGAGATGGGTTTTCTCCGCAGGGTGGCTGGCGTCTCCCTTAGGGATAAGGTGAGAAGTTCAGTCATCCGGGAGGGACTCGGAGTTGAACCGCTCCTCCTTCGCGTCGAAAGGAGCCAGTTGAGGTGGTTCGGGCACCTAGTAAGGATGCCACCTGGGCGCCTCCCTAGGGAGGTGTTCCAGGCACGTCCAGCTGGGAGGAGACCAAGGGGTAGACCTAGGACCAGGTGGAGGGATTATATCTCTTCGCTGGCCTGGGAGCGCCTTGGGATCCCCCAGTCAGAGCTGGTTGATGTGGCCAGGGAAAAGAAAGTTTGGGGCTCTCTGCTGGAACTGCTACCCCCGCGACCCGACCACGGATAAGCGGGAGAAGATGGATGGATGGATGGTCTTCCCCTGTCTCGTTACCAGATTGTCTTGTGCGTTTCCAAGCATTCCAGCGTTATAATCATTGTCATCGTCCATAAATTACAGTAATCATTCATAGATAGCTAGATTAAGTAAGGTGAGATTAGTAAGTATTTTTGTATTAGTATTTTGTAGTTTTAGATAGTTCTCGTAAGACAGTGTATTGAGTGTTTGTTTGGTTGTTTATGTATTCAGTGTATTCCTACCTGTTTACATTAAAACGCTTTATTTTGATACTGTGTCCGTGCGCATCGTGCATTTGATTCCACGCCTTTGTACAGCCTTAACACTTTTTCTGCATGTAAACGGTCTGCAGAGTCACAAACCCTCAAAGTACACCCTGTAGCGAGTAAAACTCTAACACAGAAAAGACGTGTCTATGCTGCCCCAGAACGCCTCGTTGGACATTTTTTTTTTCCATTTTTTCTTCCGGGGCAGGTTGACGTCACTCATACCTCATTCACACCAACGGTGTTTCAGGGCCGGTTCGGAGCTGGAGCTTGAAAAGCACCGGGTTTTCCTGTTCACACCGCAGCGGAGCAGCCTCTTAGCTCCGGAATCCGGTTCGTTTCAAGCACCAAAAAATTCTCCGGCTAGAGCAAAAGCACCGCTTACGTCGAGGCGGGGGCAGGGGCAGGGGCGGGATCAACTCCTGAACAACAACAAAATGCCCGCGTTTTATCCAGTTTGTACTCAACGATGGAGAAACTTAACAAGCAGCAGTGGTCCACTGAAGAGACCAGCTACCTACTGGGAATCTGGTCTTCCGAAGAGGTACAGAGGAAGCTGGAGGGGAGCACGCGGTCCAAAGCAATTCTCCAACAATTGCAGAAAGAGATGGCAACCGCTGGTTTTTACCAAAACCAAAACGAGTAGCGCTTCAACACAATCGGCCATTGTTGTTGTTGTCGGTGTGAGCTGTGAGGGGTTTCCGCGCGGTTTGGCTTTATGAAGCAGGCACGCAAACGGTTACGTCATGACGCAAACGAGGACGCAGCACCAGTCGGGCTCTGAGCGGTGTGAAAAGAGCCGGAGCTAAACCGAAGAACCGGTTCTGAACCTGAAAATATCTAGCACGGAGCTTGAACCGGAGTTGCGTTGGTGTGAATGAGGTATAAGTCCAAATGGACCAATCCTCACACACACACACTCACTCAGCCTGAGCTCGAGCCCCGCAGCGTCCCGCCAACACGGCACCCAGACCCAGTGGCGGCGCCAGGGTATGGCTGGGGTAGGCTACAGCCATACCAAGAAATGGCTTAGCCCCACCATGAAAAATGATGTCAAAGTAAGCAAAAAAAAGTCCGCCAACTCGCGCGGAGTAAATTGCACAGACAGCAGTTAGTAAGATTGATTTCAGCAGCCACTTGTCTGGAAATACCGAAGACTAGAAACGGATTTTAAAAACTTTTGTCACGTAGTGATCGTCTTCTTAATAAAACATCTTTGATAATGTCTTCTGGCCAATCAGAATCACGATAACGGCGTGGTGTTGTTTAGTGATGGGAATTATGGCTCTTTGAAGGGAGCCGGATCTTATGGCTCCGTTCCTTTCAAAGAGCCGTTCAAAAGAGCCGTTTTTTTTTTAAAGGGGCGGGGTTACTAGGTTTATCTGCGAAATAATCACCGGGATAATGATTGACTGTATTGCCAGACCTAATGTCAATAATCTGCATTGTAAACATGACACAAGGTGGCGCCATATCCTTGTCATTCATGTCAGTGAATGTACTACTTTGAATTTACCTTCTGTATGTGTTAAGTAAATAAAGTTGCCTTGCCTTGAATGAAATTCACGCAACTCTTAATAATATTAGATACTGTGTTTTTAAGTGGCGATGGAGATTATTTGCTGACCCTGCTTTAAAGGATATTTTGCCTTTACAAATGGTGCGCTTTATCACTGCCTGGGTTTTGGTTGAAGAGCATCCAAAGGCTGCTGCGTTTTCGCGTTTGGCTCATTTTCCATCCGAAAAACACGTCGTCTACCTGTCCTGTACCACTTGTTATGACTTCTCTCTCTCGGTATTCCCACCCCATCTCACTCCTCTTGCTGAAACCTACCAATCAGAGTAGGGGCGGGTCTTCACAGAATTACGTGTGGGAACAAAATCAAGCTTTTTAAAAGGCGAGTGGATTTTGGCAGGCAGTGAGTGCGGACCAACGATTGAACGATAACAAGAACGGCTCTCACCAAGTACGACTCGGTTCCCCTCGTTCGCACCAAAGAGCCATTCAAAAGAATCGGCTGGAAGGAAGCCCCGACGGAGAATACTTTTGCGGTAGTACATCGATACAACATTACGTGTGATAGAAATCAACACGTAATGAAATAAGACCCCACGGTTTGATGATTGATAGGTGTGTGGGCTGTCTTTCATTTTGACACACAGAACAATGGGGCTATCCACCCTTATCCACAATGTAAAGCAATGGCGAACCGTCAGGGCCTTCAAGGTATTCAGAGAATACCCTGGAACTCTCAGATAAAACAAACAAAAAATCGATTTAATTATATAAATAAAATGTATATAAAATGAATAAATGAGAATCGTATCTGTGTTGTTGATCTGTAATATTACAGTGTTACGTTGATTTGTTTCTCCTTCTCGGACCATGCACTACGCATTTCAGTGGTTTTGTGTTAGAAAACAAAGCAACCAATCAGATCTTGTTCTGGGTCTCTGGGTAGAATATCCTTCAACCAAGGTATTCTATTTGATAGAAGGCCCTGGCCGTTGCACTGAATGAGAGCGTACGTTTGGACTGACAGTTTGATCAACCAATCATATATTGATTTGTAGCCAATGGGCGTATTCTTTCAGAGTTTCCCTCGGTTCCAGGGTACTCTCGAAGGCCCGCTAGTTAACTGGCTCGAGACAGAGGATCTAGATGAATGCGACGAAGCTATTCATGCCGTTTTATGTTTTTTAACGTTGAAATGGCAAGTGCAACAGGTGAAGATGAAGTTGTTGCGGAATTGTTGTGTAGCAGCCTTTCAAGACGACAATTCAGTGAAAAGACGGACATTATAACGCCTGTGTCTACAGAAAGTCCAGTTGAGATAGACACGGTTCGCCACTGATGTAAAGTAATTCACACAGCCTCTTCCCTCTTCTCTCTGTGAGGAGCAGCAGGTTCAGCTTTCAGAACAAAGTAACAAAAAACAAAAATGGCATTCATTTTTTTAAATGTGTAGTAATAGATTTATTTATTTTTCTTCTCAAGAGAGTACCAGAATGTGTATTTTATGTTAGTATTTAAAAAAATCTTTGGGTTGGGTTTTCAGCATGTCAACTCTTTCACCTGTGGGGAAATTGCAGGATTGGCTCCAGGTCGCCCTTTTTATTTACTACAAGACAAATGTGCCGTTTTATTTCATACAGTTCAATTTGGATTGAGACAGGGAAATAATCTAAACCTCACGCGTGGCGTTTCACTGTCAAGGGGGGCGATATAGCGTGTATGTAATTACATTGCAAATACTGACTTGAGCCCACCACTGTATGGGTTAGCCCTACCATAGATTACCCAACAAAAATACTCTGGAGTCGCCACTGCCCAGACCCCACGCAGCATTCTCATCTGTTTGTCATTACTGGTGTCATTTTCTGGTTGCTAACAAACGCCATTGAAACACATAAACAATGATGTTCTGCTGTAACGGTGGTGGACTCATCAAAACAGAGTGGGCGAGTTGACCAATCAGAGCACATTGGGCTCATAGGGAGGGGGGGGGACAGGAGCTCCAACAAGCCGTGTAGGACGAGTGAATACACATACTATACAGAGATGCTGTATGAGAAACCAATGTGAGTTTGGAAAATTGAACAATGTAAATCTATTCTAGTAGACCTCAACAATGGAATTATGATCAGTTGGTAACAAAACCAATGTGCAGGATTTAATATGTAATGCTTGGATTATAAGCCATACTCCTAAATCATTCTGTGTGGGCGTGTGTGTGTCCACTATGAACAGGTGACCATGCATGCAGACCTGCATACCTCACTTTATTTTAATATAAGGATAAACTGTGTATAGGATAAGAGGAAATAAATTGTTTTGCGTATGTATGTTGTATAATATGGCTAGGAACAATGGAGACATTATTAACATGTCTATCCGGAAATATAATATAACAATCCTGTTTGTGTGTGTCTGTGTGAGCGTCATAACTAAGGGATAATGTCAAAAATATATAATCAGGAGCCAAAAATAAGAAGATTACA
>JAAKFY010000200.1:12500-15903 GCA_011823955.1 Dissostichus mawsoni | reverse complement strand
TGTGTACAGTGTGCGTGGGACTGCCAGGGCGCAAAACAGCTATTACAAAGCCAGGGAAATAGCTTGGATCCTGGGTAAAATGTGTGTACAGTGGTGGGACTGCCAGGGCGCAAAACAGCTATTACAAAGCCGGGGAAATAGCTTGGACCCTGGTTAAACTGTGTGTACAGTGTGCGTGGGACTGCCAGGGCGCAAAACCGCTATTAAAAAGCCAGGGAAATAGCTTGGATCCTGGGTAGCCATGTGTGTACAGTGTGTGTGGGACTGCCAGGGCGCAAAACAGCTATTAAAAAGCCAGGGAAATAGCTTGGAACCTGGGTAAACTGTGTGTACAGTGTGCGTGGGACTGCCAGGGCGCAAAACAGCTATTAAAAAGCCAGGGAAATAGCTTGGATCCTGGGTGCAATTGAAGCAGAGTGCACCCAGAGAGCCGGCGCGCGCAGCTGTATTTTCGACCCGGGAATAAGTGTTCTAACTTCGGGGTAAAGATGGTTGAAATACACCCCTGGATGGATGTGATGTGTGGTCAATATTATGCCACAACCAGGGTGTATAAAAGCCAGGGAAATAGCTTGGATCCTGGGTACAATTGAAGCAGAGTGCACCCAGAGAGGAGGCGCGCGCAGCTGCATTTTCGACCGGGGAAAATGGTTTGAAAGGTGGGGATAAAGTGTTTTAAAGGTGGGGAAAGTGTTCACGCAGCCCCCTGACAACGGTAATAATGATTAAAAACCATTTCTAGGGCAGGGTGTATTTTAAAAGTGAAAGAAAAACCATTTTAAACCGGTTAAAAGGCACACAAAGTGATTTAAGTGCAGTTCCCATGTGTCCCCACAGGAGGGCGCTTCAGCCTGCTTGAGCACAGTGCATTAACCGTAAAACATGCCATAAATACAGGCAAATGGATGGATTCAAGGTGCGGGGAGGCTCCGCACGAGACACAGGCACATTCCCAATCCCCCACAGTAGTGACAACGGTGATTTAAACTAGTTTCTGCGGGGGAAAGAGTGCTCAAAGTCTGCTAAAACTCTGCTAAAACTCTGATAACGGCGTGGTACAAGTCTGATTGCTTCAGAGACCCATAGTAAGGATACAATATAACCATGGCCATCTAAAAGTATCCATTAAAATGCATTTGCAGGGTGAACAGAGCAGAGAGAAGCCTGAAAATGCCTCTCCAGCACCACAGCGAGCTCCCGGGTGCTGCGGAGGGTGGGAGGCAGGCGCCGCTGGCTTTCTCGACCCGGGAATAAGTGTTCAAAAGGCCGGGTAAAGTTGGTTGAAATACACCCCTGGATGGATGTGATGTGTGGTCAATATTATGCCACAACCAGGGTGTATACAAGCCACGGAAATAGCTTGGATCCTGGGTACAATTGAAGCAGAGTGCACCCAGAGAGCCGGCGCGCGCAGCTGCATTTTCGACCCGGGAATAAGTGTTCAAAAGGCCGGGTAAAGTTGGTTGAAATACACCCCTGGATGGATGTTATGTGTGGTCAATATTATGCCACAACCAGGGTGCGTCACTGCCATATACAAGCCAGGGAAATAGCTTGGATCCTGGGTAAAATGTGTGTACAGTGTGCGTGGGACTGCCAGGGCGCAAAACAGCTATTAAAAAGCCAGGGAAATAGCTTGGATCCTGGGTAAAATGTGTGTACAGTGTGTGGGACTGCCAGGGCGCAAAACAGCTATTACAAAGCCAGGGAAATAGCTTGGATCCTGGGTAAACTGTGTGTACAGTGTGCGTGGGACTGCCAGGGCGCAAAACAGCTATTAAAAAGCCAGGGAAATAGCTTGGATCCTGGGTAGCCATGTGTGTACAGTGTGCGTGGGACTGCCAGGGCGCAAAACAGCTGTTAAAAAGCGGGGGAGAAGAGCTTGGATCCTGGGTAAAATTGAAGCAGAGTGCACCCAGAGAGCCGGCGCGCGCAGCTGCCTTTTCGACCCGGGAATAAGTGTTCAAGAGGCCGGGTAAAGTTGGTTGAAATACACCCCTGGATGGATGTTATGTGTGGTCAATATTATGCCACAACCAGGGTGCGTCACTGCCATATACAAGCCAGGGAAATAGCTTGGATCCTGGGTAAACATGTGTGTGTACAGTGTGCGTGGGACTGCCAGGGCGCAAAACAGCTATTAAAAAGCCAGGGAAATAGCTTGGATCCTGGGTAAACATGTGTGTGTACAGTGTGCGTGGGACTGCCAGGGCGCAAAACAGCTATTAAAAAGCCAGGGAAATAGCTTGGATCCTGGGTAAAATGTGTGTACAGTGTGCGTGGGACTGCCAGGGCGCAAAACAGCTGTTAAAAAGCGGGGGAAATAGCTTGGATCCTGGGTAGCCATGTGTGTACAGTGTGCGTGGGACTGCCAGGGCGCAAAACAGCTATTAAAAAGCCAGGGAAATAGCTTGGATCCTGGGTAAAATGTGTGTACAGTGTGCGTGGGACTGCCAGGGCGCAAAACAGCTATTAAAAAGCGGGGGAGAAGAGCTTGGATCCTGGGTAAAATTGAAGCAGAGTGCACCCAGAGAGCCGGCGCGCGCAGCTGCATTTTCGACCCGGGAATAAGTGTTCTAACTTCGGGGTAAAGTTGGTTGAAATACACCCCCGGATGAATGTTATGTGTGGTCAATATTATGCCACAACCAGGGTGCGTCACTGCCATATACAAGCCAGGGAAATAGCTTGGATCCTGGGTAAACATGTGTGTGTACAGTGTGCGTGGGACTGCCAGGGCGCAAAACAGCTATTAAAAAGCCAGGGAAATAGCTTGGATCCTGGGTAAACTGTGTGTACAGTGTGTGGGACTGCCAGGGCGCAAAACAGCTATTGCAAAGCCAGGGAAATAGCTTGGATCCTGGGTAAAATGTGTGTACAGTGTGCGTGGGACTGCCAGGGCGCAAAACAGCTATTAAGAAGCCAGGGAAATAGCTTGGATCCTGGGTAGCCATGTGTGTACAGTGTGCGTGGGACTGCCAGGGCGCAAAACCGCTATTAAAAAGCCAGGGAAATAGCTTGGATCCTGGGTAGCCATGTGTGTACAGTGTGTGTGGGACTGCCAGGGCGCAAAACAGCTATTAAAAAGCCAGGGAAATAGCTTGGAACCTGGGTAAACTGTGTGTACAGTGTGCGTGGGACTGCCAGGGCGCAAAACAGCTATTAAAAAGCCAGGGAAATAGCTTGGATCCTGGGTGCAATTGAAGCAGAGTGCACCCAGAGAGCCGGCGCGCGCAGCTGTATTTTCGACCCGGGAATAAGTGTTCTAACTTCGGGGTAAAGATGGTTGAAATACACCCCTGGATGGATGTTATGTGTGGTCAATATTATGCCACAACCAGGGTGTATAAAAGCCAGGGAAATAGCTTGGATCCTGGGTACAATTGAAGCAGAGTGCACCCAG
>JAAKFY010000199.1:272672-288000 GCA_011823955.1 Dissostichus mawsoni | reverse complement strand
GGGTTATTTGGGGAACAAAAAAGTCCTTTAAGATTTTAGAACACATCCTCAGTAGTGGACCCAGAGATCATCGGGTGTTTCGGCCATTATCACCAGACACCCTCACCCCAGGGTGGCCCCGCCGAGGTTGATCAAGTCCCGGTAGTGTGTTATTATTTTTCAATTGATCCCAACTAGGGGAGTAGAAAAGGACTGGTAGGTTGGTCAAGTCAGTGAATCTAAGCGTAGAGAAAGAGTGGGTCAATAGACCAGAACCCCACGACCATGACACGGACGGATCCAGTGAAAAGAAGGCTCAGTTGTTGTATTAATAGTTGTTCTGACTTTAGAAGCTTAAGAACGAACTATGTGGAAGCAAAAAGAACGGTATCCTTATTTTGATAAATATTGTTTTTATGAAAACTATGAGTTGTAGAAAAGCATTTCTTTAATTTGTTAAAGATTAAGAAATGTAAAATTAAAAACGTGTTATTTATCAATTCCTTTGTTAAATTGTTTAACTAGTTTCAATAATAATTTTGTTATAATGGTAACTATGAGTTGTAAAGATTAATTATTTATTGACTAGTTTAGATTTTTAGAGATATGACCAATATTTAAGTTGTAAAATATCTATTTTTTTGTTAAATTGTTTATAAATAGTTTAATATTAATTTTGTTTTTTTAGTCCAACTAGTTTTTATGAATTATCATTTAACTATAAAAATGAATTAAACCTGAGAAAAGACAGAGGTGTTAGGTCCCGTTGCATCCTACGGCTAGTCTCTAAATAGACTAGAGGACGTGTCATCAGAAGAATCAAAAAGTGCTAGGTCCCGTTGTATCCAAGGCTAGTCCCTAAAATGGACTAGTGGACGATGTTTCTACCTAAAGTTGGATCTAAAAAGGGGAAATAATTATTAAAGGGGAATTGAAATAAAACTAAACGTGTGTGGTGTAAAATGGGCTGCTGCAATGGTGGGTCTAACCCCGTAGAAGACTTGGCTACGTTTAATGTCCTGAGAGCCTGGACCACCCACTTTGCGTGCTGTTCCGAGTGGAACCCAAAGGGGCCGCATACTTACCACCCAACCCACTTGAAACCAATCGTTTGCACCATTTCTGGCTTCCCCAGAATCAAGTCAGTTGGGCCTGAAGAAGAACGGTGCTCTTATCCAAGAACCGGTCCCCCAGCGCCAGCCGTGACAAAGCACTGCCTCACCGGGAGAACCGGAGATGTATCGCCACAGTACAGACAAGGTTACGTTAAGCCGGGGGAACCGGGCTCAATCGATATCAGCTGTGATGGGGGCACCGCTTAATCGAAAAGAACCACACCTCCCCGTATCAGCCACGGTAGACCGAGGTCAGACTGAGGGACCTACCGTACCCGCTCAGACCAGGCCCCGCCAAGCCGGGGGAACCGGGCTCCACCAATATCAGCAGTGATGGGGCACCGCCTAATTGAAAGGAACCACACCTCCCCGTATCAGCCGTGGCAGACCGAGGTCCGACCGAGACACGTACCGCACCAGTCCAGACAAGATCTCACCGGGCCTGGGGGAGCCGAGCCCAACCAACATCAGCTGCGCCAAAGCACCGCCTATTTGGACAGAGTCGCCTCCCCGTATCAGCCACGGCAGACCGAGGTCCGACCGAGGGATAGGTCACTTTAGTACAGAGCTCGTCCCAACTTGCTGGGGGAACCAGGTCCGATCGATAACAGCCGTGCCAGAGCACCGCCCCACCGAAAAAACCGAAGCTCACCTCACCAGCCATGGTAAATCGAGGTCCGACCTAGGGAACCGGAGATTTGCCGCACTAGTCCCGCCCCTTTCCGTTTTCCTTTTACAGAGCATGAGCTGTGTGTGTTTGTATGGCACATACGTCCCGAGCAACACACACAGAGAAAATCAGCCAAGACAAAGCCTCCAGACACTGATTCCCCAGGGTTATCAACCCCCAAATGCTAGCCACGCCCCTTTCCGTTTTCCTTCCACAGAGCATGAGCTGTGTGTGTTTGTATGGCACATACGTCCCGAGCATACAACACACACAGAGAGAATCAGCCAAGACAAAGTCTCCAGACACTGATTCCCCAGGGTTACCAATCCCCAAATGCTAGCTTTGACCAAGCTACGAAAAGAAGGAACCTACCCTAAGGCAGAGCTCAGTCAATTCGTGGTGCTTCTGTGCTGAAAACGCCAGGGTAGTCATGTGTGGGCCAATACCATTGAGTCGTGGTTTAGTATGAAAATTTTATATTTGGGAAAATGCTATTTTAAAGATGATACCTCGTTCTCCAATATTATTTATTAAGTTTGCAATCAAAATTATGTTAATTTCGTTAATTTTCAACCGTTTTAAATCGTTTTAAACCCTCATAATTCCTCCCCCATGGCATCATGGGAAATACTCTGAAAAACCAGGAAGTGTATGGTTTCAATGTAATGTTGTGTTGTGGCCAAATGGCTGTACTGCAATTTCCTATTTAGGTTGATACGATGGGTCCTGTGGTCAGATGGTGGTACTACCTCTCCCAAACCGGATGTGACATCATCCGTTAGCATTAGCAATAGCTTAGCATGTAGCTAAATTTGCATTGGTTTTTTAGAGATGTTTTTGTTATTTTTAGTATCGTTGTGCCTCTGCCTGTGTTCCTAGCAATAGCACGTAGCTTAGCATGTAGCCTAAAAATTAGTATTGGTTTTTTAGATGTTTTTGTTATTTTTAGCATCATTGTGCCTCTGCCTGTGTTCCTAGCAATAGCACGTAGCTTAGCATGTAGCCTAAAAATTTGCATTGGTTTTTTAGATATGTTTTTGTTATTTTTAGCATCGTTGTGCCTCTGCCTGTGTTCCTAGCAATAGCACGTAGCTTAGCATGTAGCCTAAAAATTTGCATTGGTTTTTTAGATATGTTTTTGTTATTTTTAGCATCGTTGTGCCTCTGCCTGTGTTCCTAGCAATAGTACGTAGCTTAGTATGTAGCCTAAAATTTGCATTGGTTTTTTAGAGATGTTTTTGTTTTTAGCATCGTTGTGCTCTGCCTGTGTTCCTAGTAATAGGACGTAGCTTAGTATGTAGCCTAAAAATTAGCATTGGTTTTTTAGAGGTATTTTGTTTGGGTAAGTTATGTTGTATCCTTGCGTGTATTCGGTTAGGTTTAGTAGTTGATTTAGATGGTACACCTATCTATGAATTAAGATCATATTCTTAGCTTTAAGATTTATTAGATATATGGAATATGTGATAACCTATTTTATTTTAATTCTGTCCGTAACAGAACCCAACTTGAAGTTCTCAGCCAGGTTGCCATGGCAGGTTACACCCCAGCTCCGAATGAAAATCTTCAGTTGTTAGGTTCTGATGAGAACTCCATGACAGCAGAGACGAACTCTTCGCGGCAGCCCTCCAAACTGACCACGGTCGGGTTAGGGTTAGGGTTAGGGTTAGGGGTTAAATATTTTGATCCTGCTGCCGTAGGCAGAAGGATCGATGCACTCTCCATCGTTGAAACACATTCAGGTATAATCATCTCACTCCAGCTCCTCTCGTAAACTGTGTTTAATCAAAAATTATGTTAGATGACACGCCATGGTAGTGTTTATCATGTCATCCACATTAAAAAATTACACATCGTCAGTAGTCGACCTAGGTATCATTGACTGTTTCGGCTTATTACGAACTATACAATCTCCTCCCAGGATAAGCCCTGCTCAGTGGATCAATTCCGGCAGTGTGTGTCATAAAAATCTGCAGCCGTGCGAGCAGGCCTCAGCATGCATTAGGACCAGTGATCAGAACAGAGTGAGCCTCCATAGGGCTTCGTCACTATTTATAGCTGCGTGGGCGGAGCCTCGTAAAACATCCGTATTTCCCCATTTCCGTATGTTCCCGTGAGCAGGTGAGTATCCAGGTATTTTCTTAATCCAATTGTTTGACCTTTGACCCCAATAAAATATGAACTCCCCATAGTTGTGTTTTCTTCTGTTTAAATTTACAATTCACGTGTTGCTGTATGTGTGCATAAGATATAGCTTTCGTCACAAAATAGGGCTTAACACGTCGGCATCCATTTTAGGTTTCAGCCTGGAGAGGGGGACGGTTGTGTTTAGGATTAGACTGAGGGAGAGTTCGTCTCTGGAGATATACGGATCTCCACACAGCAACTGCGGAGTCCTAGACCTGAGATTTCATACACCCTGGACATGTAATCAAGAGGCACTGGCTGGTTAGGGGTTAAATATTTTGATCCTGCTGCCGTAGGCAGAAGGATCGATGCACTCTCCATCGTTGAAACACATTCAGGTATAATCATCTCACTCCAGCTCCTCTCGTAAACTGTGTTTAATCAAAAATTATGTTAGATGACACGCCATGGTAGTGTTTATCATGTCATCCACATTAAAAAATTACACATCGTCAGTAGTCGACCTAGGTATCATTGACTGTTTCGGCTTATTACGAACTATACAATCTCCTCCCAGGATAAGCCCTGCTCAGTGGATCAATTCCGGCAGTGTGTGTCATAAAAATCTGCAGCCGTGCGAGCAGGCCTCAGCATGCATTAGGACCAGTGATCAGAACAGAGTGAGCCTCCATAGGGCTTCGTCACTATTTATAGCTGCGTGGGCGGAGCCTCGTAAAACATCCGTATTTCCCCATTTCCGTATGTTCCCGTGAGCAGGTGAGTATCCAGGTATTTTCTTAATCCAATTGTTTGACCTTTGACCCCAATAAAATATGAACTCCCCATAGTTGTGTTTTCTTCTGTTTAAATTTACAATTCACGTGTTGCTGTATGTGTGCATAAGATATAGCTTTCGTCACAAAATAGGGCTTAACACGTCGGCATCCATTTTAGGTTTCAGCCTGGAGAGGGGGACGGTTGTGTTTAGGATTAGACTGAGGGAGAGTTCGTCTCTGGAGATATACGGATCTCCACACAGCAACTGCGGAGTCCTAGACCTGAGATTTCATACACCCTGGACATGTAATCAAGAGGCACTGGCTGGTTAGGGGTTAAATATTTTGATCCTGCTGCCGTAGGCAGAAGGATCGATGCACTCTCCATCGTTGAAACACATTCAGGTATAATCATCTCACTCCAGCTCCTCTCGTAAACTGTGTTTAATCAAAAATTATGTTAGATGACACGCCATGGTAGTGTTTATCATGTCATCCACATTAAAAAATTACACATCGTCAGTAGTCGACCTGGGTATCATTGACTGTTTCGGCTTATTACGAACTATACAATCTCCTCCCAGGATAAGCCCTGCTCAGTGGATCAATTCCGGCAGTGTGTGTCATAAAAATCTGCAGCCGTGCGAGCAGGCCTCAGCATGCATTAGGACCAGTGATCAGAACAGAGTGAGCCTCCATAGGGCTTCGTCACTATTTATAGCTGCGTGGGCGGAGCCTCGTAAAACATCCGTATTTCCCCATTTCCGTATGTTCCCGTGAGCAGGTGAGTATCCAGGTATTTTCTTAATCCAATTGTTTGACCTTTGACCCCAATAAAATATGAACTCCCCATAGTTGTGTTTTCTTCTGTTTAAATTTACAATTCACGTGTTGCTGTATGTGTGCATAAGATATAGCTTTCGTCACAAAATAGGGCTTAACACGTCGGCATCCATTTTAGGTTTCAGCCTGGAGAGGGGGACGGTTGTGTTTAGGATTAGACTGAGGGAGAGTTCGTCTCTGGAGATATACGGATCTCCACACAGCAACTGCGGAGTCCTAGACCTGAGATTTCATACACCCTGGACATGTAATCAAGAGGCACTGGCTGGTTAGGGGTTAAATATTTTGATCCTGCTGCCGTAGGCAGAAGGATCGATGCACTCTCCATCGTTGAAACACATTCAGGTATAATCATCTCACTCCAGCTCCTCTCGTAAACTGTGTTTAATCAAAAATTATGTTAGATGACACGCCATGGTAGTGTTTATCATGTCATCCACATTAAAAAATTACACATCGTCAGTAGTCGACCTGGGTATCATTGACTGTTTCGGCTTATTACGAACTATACAATCTCCTCCCAGGATAAGCCCTGCTCAGTGGATCAATTCCGGCAGTGTGTGTCATAAAAATCTGCAGCCGTGCGAGCAGGCCTCAGCATGCATTAGGACCAGTGATCAGAACAGAGTGAGCCTCCATAGGGCTTCGTCACTATTTATAGCTGCGTGGGCGGAGCCTCGTAAAACATCCGTATTTCCCCATTTCCGTATGTTCCCGTGAGCAGGTGAGTATCCAGGTATTTTCTTAATCCAATTGTTTGACCTTTGACCCCAATAAAATATGAACTCCCCATAGTTGTGTTTTCTTCTGTTTAAATTTACAATTCACGTGTTGCTGTATGTGTGCATAAGATATAGCTTTCGTCACAAAATAGGGCTTAACACGTCGGCATCCATTTTAGGTTTCAGCCTGGAGAGGGGGACGGTTGTGTTTAGGATTAGACTGAGGGAGAGTTCGTCTCTGGAGATATACGGATCTCCACACAGCAACTGCGGAGTCCTAGACCTGAGATTTCATACACCCTGGACATGTAATCAAGAGGCACTGGCTGGTTAGGGGTTAAATATTTTGATCCTGCTGCCGTAGGCAGAAGGATCGATGCACTCTCCATCGTTGAAACACATTCAGGTATAATCATCTCACTCCAGCTCCTCTCGTAAACTGTGTTTAATCAAAAATTATGTTAGATGACACGCCATGGTAGTGTTTATCATGTCATCCACATTAGGGTTAGGGTTAGGGTTAGGGTTAGGTTAGGTAAGGGCCACCAGATCTCCCCATGTCGCCCGACGACTTCATGGTTATACAGAGATCCAAGGAAAGGCACGGGCCATAGATGACGTGTCGGCTCTTACCCTAGCTTAGTATCACGACTGAGTCATAAATGTGTAAAACGTGAAAGTGGATAAGGTAAGATAAGTTTGAAGAACAGAGACGAGGAGGTTAGCTGTGGTCACGGCGAACACCCCCCCGGCAAAATGGCCGTCTCCATTTAACCCGTTACCGTCCCGTAAGTCTGCCTAGGGTTTTGTGGATTTTTCAATTCAGTTCTACCCTAGGGGCTCGGGAAGTAAAGGGGTCAGGAGTGGAGAGAGCAGAATGAAAAAGTGAGTAGAGAGAATGTGGTTTTATACATTAATTTCAAGTTTTGAGATTGGTAAAAAATGTACCATTAGTTAATTTTAGTGGTTTAAACCGAAAGTCAGATAGTATAGCTATTTGTGGAGATGCATTTTAGGAATAGGCAAGGAGCCAGAGTGGTTATGGTTAGTGGTTAAACTAAGGGTAAGATTGTAGGTTTATAGATGGAAATTCAATTTAGGATTAGGCAGAAGAGCCTGGCTGGTTATGTTTAGGGTCAGATTAAAGGTCAGGTATTAAACTTATTGATGAACAAGACGCAGGATTAGGGTTTAGCCAATTAGGTTTAGGCAACACAGTTAGATTGGTTAGGGTAAGTGATCAGATCAAAGGTCAAATGGTAGATGTATTGATAAATCCGACATTTTTAGGATTAGGTGAGAAGGCCAGAACAGTTTAGGCTAAATGATCCGTTTTATTTGGTATAAATGATCCGATAATTGGGTTAGGGTTAGATTAGAGGTCAGATATTAAACCTATTGAGGAGTAAGATAGAGAATTATATTTAAAAGAGAGAGGAAAAGGTCCCCACTGGAACCTTACTTGGAATGGGTGAGAGGTAAGGAGTGGGTCAGTGGCTACGTCCCACACTCCCCGGCCGGGCTAGGCCTCTCTGTTAACCTGTTCCCCTCTGGACGGAACCCCGAGAGGTCCGAGAGGGGAAAGGTTTGGAAAGAGATAGATAAAAGGGATGAGGAGTAGAGTTGGAGTTGGTGAGAAGTATGAAGGTATGTTGCATACACGGTGGGTACCCTCCCTCTGGTAACCAATGCCCCATGTCAAGGATCTAGAGGGATCCGAGAGGGCAAAGGTTTAGACTAGAAAGGAAAGAGGTGAAGTAGATGAAAGGACTATTTTTAAATATTGATCTCTGGATGAGAATTTTTTGTTGTTTAAGATTAGGATTAGGTGAGAAAGGTATTAGACTTATTGATGAATAGGACGCAGGATTAGGATTAGGCAATTAGGTTTAGGCAGCAAAGCTCGATTGGTTAGGTTTTAGTGGTCAGATCAAAGGTCAAGTGGTAGATGTATTGATAGATCCGACCTTTTAGGATTAGGTGAGAAAGCCAGTTAGAGGTCAAACCCAGGGCAAGATGGTCCATTAAATGATGGATTTCAAATTTAAGTTTAGGCATCTAAGCCCGAAAGGTTAAGTTTAGGGTTAGCTTAAAGGTCAGGTACTTGATATATTGATGAGTAGAATATTTACATTTTTAATATTACTATTGTTACTAATATCATTATTATAATAATGATCCTGTTATTACTACATTGGGCCTCCCAAAACGTCTATAATGAAGGGGACGAAGGCAGCCGAAGTTGCCTGCGAACCCCAGATAGTTGGTATTGTTCTAGAAGAATAACAAAAACCCCAACTGACAATCTCCAACCAGGTCACCCTTACGGGTTACACACTGGTGTTGTGAGGAATCAATTGTTCTGGAGTATTTTCTGACCGCAGATAAAAACTCTCCAAAGTTAACCACGGCCAGAGACTCATAATGTTTGGGAGGATTTAATTTAAGTTGTAATGAGTATAGGATAGGTTGATTAAGTTATAAAGTGTAAACGATTATTTGGTATTAAGTTAGTTTGGATTGTAATAACAGGTAAAAGGTCTATTTTAAATTGTAATAAATAACTACATTAGATCTCCCAAAACGTCTGTAATAAAGGGGACGAAGGCAGCCGGAGTTGCCTGCGACCACCAAACAGTTGGTTTTGTTCTCGAAGAATAACAAAACCCCAACTGATAATCTCCACCCAGGTCACCCTTGCGGCTTACACACTGGTCTTCATGAGAAATATCAGTTGCTCTGGAGCATCTTCTGACAGCAGAGACGGACTCTTCGCGGTAGCCAAGCTAACCACGGCCAGAGGCTCATAATGTTTGGGAGGAGTTAATTTAAGTTGTAATGAGTATAGGATAGGTTGATTAATTTATAAGGTGTAAACGATTATTTGGTATTAAGTTAGTTTGGATTGTACTTACAGGTAAAAGGTCTATTTTAAATTGTAATAAATAACTACATTAGATCTCCCAAAACGTCTGTAATAAAGGGGACGAAGGCAGCCGGAGTTGCCTGCGACCACCAAACAGTTGGTTTTGTTCTCGAAGAATAACAAAACCCCAACTGATAATCTCCACCCAGTTCACCCTTGCGGCTTACACACTGGTCTTCATGAGAAATATCAGTTGCTCTGGAGCATCTTCTGACAGCAGAGACGGACTCTTCGCGGTAGCCAAGCTAACCACGGCCAGAGGCTCATAATGTTTGGGAGGAGTTAATTTAATTTGTACTGAGTATAGGATAGGTTGATTAATTTATAAGGTGTAAACGATTATTTGGTATTAAGTTAGTTTGGATTGTAATAACAGGTAAAAGGTCTATTTTAAAAATTGTAATAAATAACTACATTAGATCTCCCAAAACGTCTGTAATCAAGGGGACGAAGGCAGCCGGAGTTGCCTGCGAAACCCAAATAGTTGGTTTTGTTCTAGAAGAATAACAAAACCCCAACTGACAATCTCCACCCAGGTCACCCTTGCGGATTACACACTGGTCTTCATGAGAAATATCAGTTGTTCTGGAGAATCTTCTGACAGCAGAGACGGACTCTTCGCGGTAGCCAGGCTAACCACGGCCAGAGACTCATAATGTTTGGGAGGAGTTTGATTTAAATTGTAATGAGTATAGAATAGGTTGATTAAGTTATAAGATGTGAACGATTATTCAGTATTAAATTAGTAGGGATTGTAATAACAAGTGGAAGGTCTATTTTGAACGATAATAAATGATTACATTAGGTCTCCCAAAACGTCTGTAATGAAGGGGACGAAGGCAGCCGGAGTTGCCTGCGAACCCCAGATAGTTGGTTTTGTTCTAGAAGAATAACAAAAACCCCAACTGACAATCTCCAACCAGGTCACCCTTGCGGGTTACACACTGGTGTTGTGAGGAATCAGTTGTTCAGGAGCATTTTCTGACCGCAGATAAAAACTCTCCAAAGTTAACGACGGCCAGAGACTCATAATGTTTGGGAGGAGTGATTTAAATTGTAATGAGTATAGAATAGGTTGATTAAGTTATAAGATGTGAACGATTATTCAGTATTAAATTAGTAGGGATTGTAATAACAAGTGGAAGGTCTATTTTGAACGATAATAAATGATTACATTAGGTCTCCCAAAACGTCTGTAATGAAGGGGACGAAGGCAGCCGGAGTTGCCTGCGAACCCCAGATAGTTGGTTTTGTTCTAGAAGAATAACAAAAACCCAAACTGACAATCTCCAACCAGGTCACCCTTGCGGGTTACACACTGGTGTTGTGAGGAATCAATTGTTCTGGAGTATTTTCTGGCCGCAGATAAAAACTCTCCAAAGTTAACCACGGCCAGAGACTCATAATGTTTGGGAGGATTTAATTTAAGTTGTAATGAGTATAGGATAGGTTGATTAAGTTATAAAGTGTAAACGATTATTTGGTATTAAGTTAGTTGGATTGTAATAACAGGTAAAAGGTCTATTTTAAATTGCAATAAATAACTAATTAGATCTCCCAAAACGTCTGTAATAAAGGGGACGAAGGCAGCCGGAGTTGCCTGCGAAACCCAAACAGTTGGTTTGTTCTAGAAGAATAACAAAACCCCAACTGACAATCTCCACCCAGGTCACCCTTGCGGCTTACACACTGGTCTTCATGAGAAATATCAGTTGCTCTGGAGCATCTTCTGACAGCAGAGACGGACTCTTCGCGGTAGCCAAGCTAACCACGGCCAGAGGCTCATAATGTTTGGGAGGAGTTAATTTAAGTTGTAATGAGCATAGGATAGGTTGATTAATTTATAAGGTGTAAACGATTATTTGGTATTAAGTTAGTTTGGATTGTACTTACAGGTTAAATAGTCTATTTTAAATTTCAATAAATAGGCTATTTGTGGAGATTAACTATAAGATTAGGCAAAGAGCCCTAGTGGTTGAGATTAGGGATTAAACTAAGGTCTAGGTAATGGGTTTATTGACGAGTATTAAGTTTAGGTAAGGAGCCCGGATGGTTAAGGTTAGGGATTACACTAAGGTCTCGGTAATAGGTTTATTGACGAGTATTAAGTTTAGGCCAGGAGCCCGAATGGTTAAGGTTAGGGATTAAACTAAG
This sequence comes from Dissostichus mawsoni, assembly GCA_011823955.1. Lineage (NCBI taxonomy): Eukaryota > Metazoa > Chordata > Actinopteri > Perciformes > Nototheniidae > Dissostichus > Dissostichus mawsoni. Next base: position 276,688 of record JAAKFY010000199.1, on the reverse strand, counting down.
GTCTAGATAATAGGTTTATTGACGAGTATTACATTTAGGCAAGGAGCCCGAATGGTTAAGTTTAGGGATTAAACTAAGGTCTAGATAGTAAGTTTATTGGCGAGTATTAGATTTAGGCAAGGAGCCCGAATGGTTAAGGTTAGGGATTAAACTAAGGTCAAGATAGTAGGTTTATTGATAAGTATTAAGTTTAAGTTTACGCAAGGGGCTCGACCGATTAGGTCTAGGGGTCAGAAAAAAGATCAAGTATTACACTAATAGATGGATCTGATATTTTAAGGTTAGGCACGATAGTCCAAGTGGTTAATTTAAAGTGCTCCGTTTATTTGGATATCAACAAACAGAGCATTATTTTAACAGGAAAACACTAATCGCCATGTTTAGTAGTCTATCTAAAAACAGAATGATACGATAAGTTGGTAAAATTACCATCGTGAAGGATAGTCAGTTGTCATTTGTACTCCAAAATAGGGTTATTTGGGGAACAAAAAAGTCCTTTAAGATTTTAGAACACATCCTCAGTAGTGGACCCAGAGATCATCGGGTGTTTCGGCCATTATCACCAGACACCCTCACCCCAGGGTGGCCCCGCCGAGGTTGATCAAGTCCCCGGTAGTGTGTTATTATTTTTCAATTGATCCCAACTAGGGGAGTAGAAAAGGACTGGTAGGTTGGTCAAGTCAGTGAATCTAAGCGTAGAGAAAGAGTGGGTCAATAGACCAGAAACCCACGACCATGACCCGGACGGATCCAGTGAAAAGAAGGCTCAGTTGTTGTATTAATTAGTTGTTCTGACTTTAGAAGCTTAAGAACGAACTATGTGGAAGCAAAAAGAACGGTATCCTTATTTTGATAAATATTGTTTTTATGAAAACTATGAGTTGTAGAAAGCATTTATCTTTAATTTGTTAAAGATTAAGAAATGTAAAATTATTAAAACGTGTTATTTATCAATTCCTTTGTTAAATTGTTTAACTAGTTTCAATAATAATTTTTTATAATGGTAACTATGAGTTGTAAAGATTAATTATTTATTGACTAGTTTAGATTTTTAGAGATATGACCAATATTTAAGTTGTAAAATATCTATTTTTTTGTTAAATTGTTTATAAATAGTTTTAATATTAATTTTGTTTTTTAGTCCAACTATTTTATGAATTATCATTTAACTATAAAAATGAATTAAACCTGAGAAAAGACAGAGGTGTTAGGTCCCGTTGCATCCTACGGCTAGTCTCTAAATAGACTAGAGGACGTGTCATCAGAAGAATCAAAATGCTAGGTCCCGTTGTATCCAAGGCTAGTCCCTAAAATGGACTAGTGGACGATGTTTCTACCTAAAGTTGGATCTAAAAAGGGGAAATAATTATTAAAGGGGAATTGAAATAAAACTAAACGTGTGTGGTGTAAAATGGGCTGCTGCAATGGTGGGTCTAACCCCGTAGAAGACTTGGCTACGTTTAATGTCCTGAGAGCCTGGACCACCCACTTTGCGTGCTGTTCCGAGTGGAACCCAAAGGGGCCGCATACTTACCACCCAACCCACTTGAAACCAATCGTTTGCACCATTTCTGGCTTCCCCAGAATCAAGTCAGTTGGGCCTGAAGAAGAACGGTGCTCTTATCCAAGAACCGGTCCCCCAGCGCCAGCCGTGACAAAGCACTGCCTCACCGGGAGAACCGGAGTGTATCGCCACAGTACAGACAAGGTTACGTTAAGCCGGGGGAACCGGGCTCAATCGATATCAGCTGTGATGGGGGCACCGCTTAATCGAAAAGAACCACACCTCCCCGTATCAGCCACGGTAGACCGAGGTCAGACTGAGGGACCTACCGTACCCGCTCAGACCAGGCCCCGCCAAGCGGGGGAACCGGGCTCCACCAATATCAGCAGTGATGGGGCACCGCCTAATTGAAAGGAACCACACCTCCCCGTATCAGCCGTGGCAGACCGAGTCGACCGAGACACGTACCGCACCAGTCCAGACAAGATCTCACCGGGCCTGGGGGAGCCGAGCCCAACCAACATCAGCTGCGCCAAAGCACCGCCTATTTGGACAGAGTCGCCTCCCCGTATCAGCCACGGCAGACCGAGGTCCGACCGAGGGATAGGTCACTTTAGTACAGAGCTCGTCCCAACTTGCTGGGGGAACCAGGTCCGATCGATAACAGCCGTGCCAGAGCACCGCCCCACCGAAAAAACCGAAGCTCACCTCACCAGCCATGGTAAATCGAGGTCCGACCTAGGGAACCGGAGATTTGCCGCACTAGTCCCGCCCCTTTCCGTTTTCCTTTTACAGAGCATGAGCTGTGTGTGTTTGTATGGCACATACGTCCCGAGCAACACACACAGAGAAAATCAGCCAAGACAAAGCCTCCAGACACTGATTCCCCAGGGTTATCAACCCCCAAATGCTAGCCACGCCCCTTTCCGTTTTCCTTCCACAGAGCATGAGCTGTGTGTGTTTGTATGGCACATACGTCCCGAGACAACACACACAGAGAGAATCAGCCAAGACAAAGTCTCCAGACACTGATTCCCCAGGGTTACCAATCCCCAAATGCTAGCTTTGACCAAGCTACGAAAAGAAGGAACTACCCTAAGGCAGAGCTCAGTCAATTCGTGGTGCTTCTGTGCTGAAAACGCCAGGGTAGTCATGTGTGGGCCAATACCATTAAGTCGTGGTTTAGTATGAAAATTTTATATTTGGGAAAATGCTATTTTAAAGATGATACCTCGTTCTCCAATATTATTTATTAAGTTTGCAATCAAAAATTATGTTAATTTCGTTAATTTTCAACCGTTTTAAATCGTTTTAAACCCTCATAATTCCTCCCCCATGGCATCATGGGAAATACTCTGAAAAACCAGGAAGTGTATGGTTTCAATGTAATGTTGTGTTGTGGCCAAATGGCTGTACTGCAAATTTCCTATTTAGGTTGATACGATGGGTCCTGTGGTCAGATGGTGGTACTACCTCTCCAAACCGGATGTGACATCATCCGTTAGCATTAGCAATAGCTTAGCATGTAGCATTAAAGTTGCATTATTTTTTAGAGATGTTTTTGTTATTTTTAGCATCGTGTGCCTCTGTCTATGTTGCTAGCGATAGCACGTAGCTTAGCATGTAGCCTAAAAATTGCATTGGTTTTTTAGATATGTTTTTGTTATTTTTAGCATCATTGTGCCTCTGCCTGTGTTCCTAGCAATAGCACGTAGCTTAGCATGTAGCCTAAAAAGTTGCATTGGTTTTTTAGATATGTTTTGTTATTTTTAGCATCGTGTGCCTCTGTCTGTGCTAGATAGCACGTAGCTTAGCATGTAGCCTAAAAATTTGCATTGGTTTTTTAGATATGTTTTTGTTATTTTTAGCATCGTTGTGCCTCTGCCTGTGTTCCTAGCAATAGTACGTAGCTTAGTATGTAGCCTAAAAATTGCATTGGTTTTTTAGAGATGTTTTTGTTTTTAGCATCGTTGTGCTCTGCCTGTGTTCCTAGCAATAGACGTAGCTTAGCATGTAGCCTAAAAATTAGCATTGGTTTTTTAGAGGTATTTTGTTTGGGTAAGTTATGTTGTATCCTTGCGTGTATTCGGTTAGGTTTAGTAGTTGATTTAGATGGTACACCTATCTATGAATTAAGATCATATTCTTAGCTTTAAGATTTATTAGATATATGGAATATGTGATAACCTATTTTATTTTAATTCTGTCCGTAACAGAACCCAACTTGAAGTTCTCAGCCAGGTTGCCATGGCAGGTTACACCCCAGCTCCGAATGAAAATCTTCAGTTGTTAGGTTCTGATGAGAACTCCATGACAGCAGAGACGAACTCTTCGCGGCAGCCCTCCAAACTGACCACGGTCGGGTTAGGGTTAGGGTTAGGGTTAGGGGTTAAATATTTTGATCCTGCTGCCGTAGGCAGAAGGATCGATGCACTCTCCATCGTTGAAACACATTCAGGTAATAATCTCACTCCAGCTCCTCTCGTAAACTGTGTTTAATCAAAAATTATGT
>JAAKFY010000199.1:208183-271672 GCA_011823955.1 Dissostichus mawsoni | reverse complement strand
GGCTACCGCGAAGAGTCCGTCTCTGCTGTCAGAAGATGCTCCAGAACAACTGATACTTCTCATGAAGACTAGTGTTTAATCCGCAAGGATGACCTGGGTAGAGATTGTCAGTTGGGGTTTTGTTATTCTTCTAGAACAAAATCAACTGTTTGGGTGTCGCAGGCAACTCCGGCTGCCTTCGTCCCCTTTATTACAGACGCTTTGGGAGATCTAATAGTTATTTATTGAATTTAAAATAGACCTTTACCGGTTATTACAATCCAAACTAACTTAATACCAAATAATCGTTTGCGCTTTATAATTTAATCAACCTGTCCTTTACTCATCACAATTTAAATTAACTCCTCCCAAACATTATGAGTCTCTGGACCGTGGTTAGCCTGGCTACCGCGAAGAGTCCGTCTCTGCTGTCAGAAGATGCTCCAGAACAACTGATACTTCTCATGAAGACTAGTGTTTAATCCGCAAGGATGACCTGGGTAGAGATTGTCAGTTGGGGTTTTGTTATTCTTCTAGAACAAAATCAACTGTTTGGGGGTCGCAGGCAACTCCGGCTGCCTTCGTCCCCTTTATTACAGACGCTTTGGGAGATCTAATATAGTTATTTATTGCAATTTAAAATAGACCTTTACCGGTTATTACAATCCAAACTAACTTAATACCAAATAATCGTTTGCGCTTTATAATTTAATCAACCTGTCCTTTACTCATCACAATTTAAATTACCTCCTCCCAAACATTATGAGTCTCTGACCGTGGTTAGCCTGGCTACCGCGAAGAGTCCGTCTCTGCTGTCAGAAGATGCTCCAGAACAACTGATACTTCTCATGAAGACTAGTGTTTAATCCGCAAGGATGACCTGGGTAGAGATTGTCAGTTGGGGTTTTGTTATTCTTCTAGAACAAAATCAACTGTTTGGGTTCGCAGGCAACTCCGGCTGCCTTCGTCCCCTTTATTACAGACGCTTTGGGAGATCTAATATAGTTATTTATTGCAATTTAAAATAGACCTTTACCGGTTATTACAATCCAAACTAACTTAATACCAAATAATCGTTTGCGCTTTATAATTTAATCAACCTGTCCTTTACTCATCACAATTTAAATTACCTCCTCCCAAACATTATGAGTCTCTGGCCGTGGTTAGCCTGGCTACCGCGAAGAGTCCGTCTCTGCTGTCAGAAGATGCTCCAGAACAACTGATACTTCTCATGAAGACTAGTGTTTAATCCGCAAGGATGACCTGGGTAGAGATTGTCAGTTGGGGTTTTGTTATTCTTCTAGAACAAAATCAACTGTTTGGGTCGCAGGCAACTCCGGCTGCCTTCGTCCCCTTTATTACAGACGCTTTGGGAGATCTAATATAGTTATTTATTGCAATTTAAAATAGACCTTTACCTGTTATTACAATCCAAACTAACTTAATACCAAATAATCGTTTGCGCTTTATAATTTAATCAACCTGTCCTTTACTCATCACAATTTAAATTACCTCCTCCCAAACATTATGAGTCTCTGACCGTGGTTAGCCTGGCTACCGCGAAGAGTCCGTCTCTGCTGTCAGAAGATGCTCCAGAACAACTGATACTTCTCATGAAGACTAGTGTTTAATCCGCAAGGATGACCTGGGTAGAGATTGTCAGTTGGGGTTTTGTTATTCTTCTAGAACAAAATCAACTGTTTGGGTGTCGCAGGCAACTCCGGCTGCCTTCGTCCCCTTTATTACAGACGCTTTGGGAGATCTAATATAGTTATTTATTGCAATTTAAAATAGACTTTACCGGTTATTACAATCCAAACTAACTTAATACCAAATAATCGTTTGCGCTTTATAATTTAATCAACCTGTCCTTTACTCATCACAATTTAAATTACCTCCTCCCAAACATTATGAGTCTCTGGCCGTGGTTAACTTTGGAGAGTTTTTATCTGCGGTCAGAAAATACTCCAGAACAATTGATTCCTCACAACACCAGTGTGTAACCCGTAAGGGTGACCTGGTTGGAGATTGTCAGTTGGGGTTTTTGTTATTCTTCTAGAACAAAACCAACTATCTGGGTTTCGCAGGCAACTCCGGCTGCCTTCGTCCCCTTCATCACAGACGTTTGGGAGGCCCAATATAGTAATAACAGGATCATTATTATAATAATGATATTATTAACAATAATAATATTACAAATTTAAATATTCTACTCATCAATATATCTAGTACCTGACCTTTAAGCTAACCCTAAACTTAACCTTTCGGGCTTAGATACTTAAAACTTAAATTTAAAATCCATCATTTAATGGACCATCTTTCCCTGGGTTTGACCTCTAACCTTAACCATTCTGACTCTTTACCTAACCCTAACCACATTCTCTCCCCTTCTTTTCATTCTGCCCTCTCTATTCCCTGGCCCCTCACACTTCCGCGCGCCTCTGGGTAACTCCTCTGGTGAACTCCCGGAACGGTCACAGGCCGGTCAGAGACAGCCATTTTGCAGGGGCAAGGTGTCCGCCGTTTTGTTACAGCTAGCCCCCCCGTCTCTGTATATTCATACTTAACTCACCTTACCCTTACCCTTAAGTTGTATAGTATTCACTTTACACCTTTCATGTTTATGACTCAGTCATGATACTAAGACTAGGGTAGGCGCCGGCACGTCCTCTACGGCCCGTGCATTTCCTTGGATCTCTGTATAACCATGAAGTCGTCGGGCGACATGGGGAGATCTGGTGGCACTTAAACAAACCTAACCCTAACCCTAACCCTAACCCAACCCTAACCCTAACCCTAACCCTAACCCTAACCCCCTAACCCTAACCCTAACCCTAACCCTAACCCTAACCCTAACCCTAACCTAACCCTAACCCTAACCCTAACCTAACCCTAACCCTAACCCTAACCCTAACCCTAACCCTAACCCTAACCCTAACCCTAACCCAAATCAACTGTTTTGGGGGTCGCAGGCAACTCCGGCTGCCTTCGTCCCCTTTATACAGACGCTTTGGGAGATCTAATATAGTTATTTATTGCAATTTAAAATAGACCTTTACCGGTTATTACAATCCAAACTAACTTAATACCAATAATCGTTTGCGCTTTATAATTTAATCAACCTGTCCTTTACTCATCACAATTTAAATTACCTCCTCCCAAACATTATGAGTCTCTGACCGTGGTTAGCCTGGCTACCGCGAAGAGTCCGTCTCTGCTGTCAGAAGATGCTCCAGAACAACTGATACTTCTCATGAAGACTAGTGTTAATCCGCAAGGATGACCTGGGTAGAGATTGTCAGTTGGGGTTTTGTTATTCTTCTAGAACAAAATCAACTGTTTGGGTTTCGCAGGCAACTCCGGCTGCCTTCGTCCCCTTTATTACAGACGCTTTGGGAGATCTAATATAGTTATTTATTGCAATTTAAAATAGACCTTTACCGGTTATTACAATCCAAACTAACTTAATACCAAATAATCGTTTGCGCTTTATAATTTAATCAACCTGTCCTTTACTCATTACAATTTAAATTACCTCCTCCCAAACATTATGAGTCTCTGGCCGTGGTTAGCCTGGCTACCGCGAAGAGTCCGTCTCTGCTGTCAGAAGATGCTCCAGAACAACTGATACTTCTCATCAAGACTAGTGTTTAATCCGCAAGGATGACCTGGGTAGAGATTGTCAGTTGGGGTTTTGTTATTCTTCTAGAACAAAATCAACTGTTTGGGTGTCGCAGGCAACTCCGGCTGCCTTCGTCCCCTTTATTACAGACGCTTTGGGAGATCTAATATAGTTATTTATTGCAATTTAAAATAGACATTTACCGGTTATTACAATCCAAACTAACTTAATACCAAATAATCGTTTACACTTTATAACTTAATCAACCTGTCCTTTACTCATCACAATTTAAATTACCTCCTCCCAAACATTATGAGTCTCTGGCCGTGGTTAACTTTGGAGAGTTTTTATCTGCGGTTAGAAAATACTCCAGAACAATTGATTCCTCACAACACCAGTGTGTAACCCGTAAGGGTGACCTGGTTGGAGATTGTCAGTTGGGGTTTTTGTTATTCTTCTAGAACAAAACCAACTATCTGGGTTTCGCAGGCAACTCCGGCTGCCTTCGTCCCCTTCATTACAGACGCTTTGGGAGATCTAATATAGTTATTTATTGCAATTTAAAATAGACCTTTACCGGTTATTACAATCCAAACTAACTTAATACCAAATAATCGTTTACACTTTATAACTTAATCAACCTGTCCTTTACTCATCACAATTTAAATTACCTCCTCCCAAACATTATGAGTCTCTGGCCGTGGTTAACTTTGGAGAGTTTTATCTGCGGTTAGAAAATACTCCAGAACAATTGATTCTCACAAACACCAGTGTGTAACCCGTAAGGGTGACCTGGTGGAGATTGTCAGTTGGGGTTTTGTTATTCTTCTAGAACAAAATCAACTGTTTGGGTGTCGCAGGCAACTCCGGCTGCCTTCGTCCCCTTTATTACAGACGCTTTGGGAGATCCAATATAGTATTTATTACAATTTAAAATAGACCTTTACCGGTTATTACAATCCAAACTAACTTAATACCAAATAATCGTTTGCGCTTTATAATTTAATCAACCGGTCCTTTACTCATCACAATTTAAATTACCTCCCAAACATTATGAGTCTCTGACCGTGGTAAACTTTGGAGAGTTTTTATCTGCGGTTAGAAAATACTCCAGAACAATTGATTCCTCACAACACCAGTGTGTAACCCGTAAGGGTGACCTGGTTGGAGATTGTCAGTTGGGGTTTTTGTTATTCTTCTAGAACAAAACCAACTATCTGGGTTTCGCAGGCAACTCCGGCTGCCTTCGTCCCCTTCATCACAGACGTTTGGGAGGCCCAATATAGTAATAACAGGATCATTATGATAATAATGATATTATTAACAATGATAATATTACAAATTTAATTTTTCTACTCATCAATATATCTAGTACCTGACCTTTAAGCTAACCCTAAACTTAACCTTTCGGGCTTAGATACTTAAAACTTAAATTTAAAATCCATCATTTAATGGACCATCTTTCCCTGGGTTTGACCTCTAACCTTAACCATTCTGACTCTTTACCTAACCCTAACCACATTCTCTCCCCTTCTTTTCATTCTGCCCTCTCTATTCCCTGGCCCCTCACACTTCCGCGCGCCTCTGGGTAACTCCTCTGGTGAACTCCCGGAACGGTCACAGGCCGGTCAGAGACAGCCATTTTGCAGGGGCAAGGTGTCCGCCGTTTTGTTACAGCTAGCCCCCCCGTCTCTGTATATTCATACTTAACTCACCTTACCCTTACCCTTAAGTTGTATAGTATTCACTTTACACCTTTCATGTTTATGACTCAGTCATGATACTAAGACTAGGGTAGGCGCCGGCACGTCCTCTACGGCCCGTGCATTTCCTTGGATCTCTGTATAACCATGAAGTCGTCGGGCGACATGGGGAGATCTGGTGGCACTTAAACAAACCTAACCCTAACCCTAACCCTAACCCCTAACCTAACCCTAACCCTAACCCTAACCCTAACCCTAACCCTAACCCTAACCCTAACCCTAACCCTAACCCTAACCCTAACCCTAACCCTAACCCTAACTTCCCTCATCAATCCTGCTCCTGACCATCCAACCCTTAGCCACCCCCTGGCTTCCTCCAATTCCCCTCCCCAGCAGTGGGACCACTCACCACCAGTACCCCGCAACTAGTACACCGAGCCCGGATTACTGTAGTGGACGACCATCAACTTCCTCTTATCCCTCCCTCACCTGACCCGCTTCTACCTCAACCTGCAACCACCCTCCGCATCTCTAATTCCCAGCCCACACCTGAATCATCGATTTCACCTGTTTCTCCCCCCTCTCCTCACCCCTCCCTCCCTTCTCCGTCTTCCCCTTTGTCACCATGCCCTACCTCATCTCCCAATCCACCTGCCTCTCCACTTCCCAGGGACATCATTTGTCCCCCCATATCTACTACTTGCCTGTTGCCCCTTACTACTGCACCTACTTCCCTCATCAATCCTGCTCCTTACCCTCCAACCCTTAGCCCACCCCCTGGCTTCCTCCAATTCCCCTCTCCAGCAGTGGGACCACTCACCACCAGTACCCCGCAACTAGTACACCCAGCCCGTATTACTGTAGCGGACGTCCATCAACTTCCTCTTATCCCTCCCTCACCTGACCCGCTCCTGCCTCAACCTGCAACCACCCTCCGCATCTCTAATTCCCAGCCCATACCTGAATCATCGATCTCACCTGTTTCTCCCCCCTCTCCTCCCCCCTCCCTCCCTTCTCCCTCTTCCCCTTTGTCAACATCCCCTACCTCATCACTCCATAACAACTCAGGCTTTTTGACTGGCAAGGGAGTCATTGTCGTACACCCGTACACTAACCGCAAGGCCACAGTTTGGTCCCTTCCACTCAGGAATACCACTGTGATTTTGGGTGACTCTCAGTTAGCCAGAATCCCTCCCTTCCACCATCCATCCATCCAAGTGGATAGCTTCCCTGGGGCCACCCTTAGGCACATCACCTTAATTCTCCAAAAACACCCCTCCCCCATACCCTCAGTCACTCAAGTGATCCTCTCGATTGGCATCAACAACTGTTTACGGACCCAAACAATACTAACTATTAGCAAGGACCTCCGCCGCCTCCTGAGAACCACCCGGATCACTTTCCCACATGCCCAAATCTATATTCCACTGTTGAACTACTCCAACAATCTCCCAAGGGGCCCAACTCTATGCATTGAAGCCCTGAATGGCATGTTGTTAAACTCCATTGGATCTTGGGAGCCGCATTCGACCCATCTCCCAAAGTTGCCTTCCCTGTTATTTTTTACCATCAGGGACAACGTCCATTGGACCTCTCACACAGCGCAAGCCATGATGCACCACTGGATCAACCGATTGGATTTACACTAGGGCCACCAAGCGCACAGCTGCCTTCCACTCCGTCACCATCTAACATAACCAACCTCTCATCCTTCCATCTGTCACCCTCAGAACAGGCGGTCCTGGAGCGAGGCCTTACGTTTATTCCAACACCTTCACTCCCAGACCGTCGACTCCTTAGAAGAGACCTTCATGTTTACCACCGCCGTCTCAAGCTCCTCGATCACTTCCAGTTCAACACCACCTACACTCACCTTCCCTTCACCAGGCCGTCCACCTGGGAACCGACTCTCGAGTCAGTCTCCCTACCCCTACAAAAATTGATCCATTCAAATACCCGGACTCTGGACCGCCTTCGTTCCCACAACCATGACAACCAATCCAACATAACACCGGAACAACAACTAGCCCTCCAGTCTTTGGCTGCTAAATATGAAGTGGTCATTAAGCCGGCAGATAAGGGAGGCCAGATTGTCATCCAGAACAGAACAGATTACATCTTCGAAGCAACCCGACAACTTAGTAACACCACTTACTATCAACCCTTAACGGAACCCCTCCACCTGGAAACGCAGCAAATGGTAAAAACCCTGGTCAACCAGATGCGAATCAAGCATCTTTTAACAGCCAAGCAAACACTCTACCTCCTTGGTCCCCCTATACCACGTCCCCGGTTATTTTACCTCCTCCCCAAAATTCATAAACCCCCAGCTAGTTGGTCGGTTCCTTTCCTAATACCACCAGGAAGACCCATCGTTAGCGATTGCGGATCGGAATCGTATCAACTAGCTGAATTCATAGATCATTACATCAACCCCCTTTCCCATAACCACCCCAGTTACATTAAAGATACCTTTACATTTGTGAAAAAACTACAACCCCTTTCGGTCCCCTCCAACACCTTTATTTTTTCCATAGATGTGGATTCCCTTTACACCAACATCTCCACGCCACTCGGTCTGGCCGCAGTGAAGAAAGCTCTCCTGTCCTCCCCTGACCCTACCCGCCCAGACCTTTATATTTTGAAATTCTTGGAGATTACACTGACCAGGAACGACTTCCAATTCAATGGCCATTATTTCCTTCAAATTTGTGGTTGTGCAATGGGACGCAAATATTCCCCTGCTTACGCAGACATCTACTTGGCAGACTGGGAACAGGCTGCAATGCGTAAATGCCCCATCCTTCCACTCCTTTATCTCAGGTACCTGGACGATGTTTTTGGACTCTGGGAGGGCTCCGAAGCATCTTTTTTAGAATTTTTTAGCATTCTTAACAGCCATCACCCACAAATTAAATTAAAATACACACTTAGCTCACAACAGGTCCCGTTTTTAGACACAGTGGTTTTCTTCACGAAGGAGAATGAAGGACGCAAACGTCTCTTAACTAAGGTTTACTTTAAGGATACAGACAGACACTCCCTTTTATTTAAAAGTAGTTATCACCCCAAACACACATACCGCTCAATTATTAAATCCCAATTAATCCGGTTCCACCGTATCTGCTCTCTCCCCCTTCATGTGGAAGAAGCCACGAAAACCCTGTTTGACGCTCTCTTGCCCCGGGGTATTCCAAGCGCTTCCTACGTACCATTAAAAGAGAAGTTTCCGACCAATTCGCAGTAGGGGATGCTATGGAACCTCAACCAGCCTCGGACATCAACCTTATCCCCTTCATCACTACCTTTTCCCACCACCTTAGCACCTTCAATAGATCCATCAGGCAACATTTCCGTTCCATGCAGTCCACCGTCCCCTCACTCATCCCCTTCAATACTATCATGGCATACCGACGTAACAAGAACCTAAAAGATATCTTGGTTCACACAGCTTTAAATAAAACCGTCGCCATACCCTCCAACCTGGACAGCTACTTCACACACCTCAAATTCCTCGCCGGCACGGTCCCGGGCCAAGGTGCCCCAATCTGGCAGTCATTTACTCTCCTCTCTACCAACCTGGTATATGCGATCACTTGCAAGCATTGTAAAAAAATATATGTAGGAGAAACGGGAGCAACTTTAAGACAAAGACTTTACCAACATCTGTACCAGATTAAGAAGAACAACAACAATAAACTCCTGTACACCCACTTCATCCAACACACCATCTCTAACCTGCTGATCTCAGGTCTCGAGTCCAACCCCTCCTGGTCCTTCGACCAAAGGAGGGCAACGGAGAGAAGATGGATCTGGAGACTCTCCTCCAAGTCACCTACAGGTTTTAATGATGCCTAGTCACCTACCCCTACCGGATTCGAACCCGGGCCCCCCAGTCACTTCGGCGGTGACTTATCCCCTCAGCTATCCTTCTAGGTATATGAAATTGCTCCTAACCCTTATCCTAACCCTAATCTTAAACTTTACCCTAATCTTAACCTTTACCTTCTATCGTATTCTCTATTTATTAGCTTTCTTATTTTTATTATTATTATTAAAACATTTTATATGAAATTGCCCCTCACCCTTACCCTAACCCTAACCCCTACCTTATCCCTACCCTAAACCCAACCACTCCTTCCTTACCAGTATGTATTCTTTATTTATTAACTCTCTTATCATTTTTTGTATGACATTGCCCTCGCCCTTACCCTAACCTTAACCCTTACCTTATTTCTTTATCATAATCTATTCTCCCTACCCTAAACCCAACCATTCCCCAGCTTTCTCCTACCCCCTAGTACTATCTTAAACCCCTCCCTGTTCTTCTCCTCCTCCTTCCTAACCCTTGGATTTTATCTCTTTGTATGAGCTCTCTATGTGTGTACTTTTAGAATTACAGCAACATTGGTTTCACTTTTGAAACTATTTAAATGTTAAACATGTGCCCGTGCTCTCCCCTGTCACCACTAGATGGTGACAGGGTACCTTTATTTCTTTACCTAACCCTATTAGCTTTCTTATTTTTATTAGTATTAAAACATTTTATATGAAATTGCCCCTCACCCTTACCCTAACCCTAACCCTTACCTTCTCCCTACCCTAAACCCAACCACTCCTTCCTTATCAGTATTTATTCTCTACTTATTAACTCTCTCATTTTTTGTATGCCATTGCCCTCACCCTTACCCTAACCTTAACCCTTACCTTATTTCTTTATCATAATCTATTCTCCATACCCTAAACCCAACCATTCCCCAGCTTTCTCCTACCCCCTAGTACTATCTTAAACCCCTCCCTGTTCTTCTCCTCCTCCTTCCTAACCTTTGGATTTTATCTCTTTGTATGAGCTCTCTATGTGTGTACTTTTAGAATTACAGCAACATTGGTTTCACTTTTAAAACTATTCAAATGTCAAACATGTGCCCGTGCTCTCCCCTGTCACCACTAGATGGTGACAGGGGACCTTTATTTCTTTACCTAACCTTTGCCAGAGCCTTGTTTTATTGTTTGTGAATGTGAACCATTATGCTACCCCATACACATTTCCCCCCCCCCCCCCTACATATTACTCACTGTCCCCCCTTTTTTCTCCGCACCCCTTCCCCTCTCCTAAAAAGACTATATGTTCCTTACTGTGTCTTACCTGTCAAAAGTATATTGTTGCTCAGGTCCCTTGTATATGACACCTTCCCCCTCCGATCTTAGAAGCAGCCATTGGCCCAACCAGAAGGCGGAGTTATTGTGCTGCCCTATCGCAGCACGACACCACTTTGTATTTCCCCTATATATAGACCTCTTACTTCCTATTCTTTATCCCCTGATGAAGCCGACTTTGGTGAAACGTTGGGACCTCTTCCCCCTGATTTGTATTGCTACTTTGCCTCTTTTAAACCTACATTATTGTGTTTTATGTTCGCTTTTCATCTGTTGGAAACACAAACGTTTTTTGACACCTTGCTTTTAAAGATTCCCCGTTCATGCTGGTTCATGATCTCTTTTAAACCAACATTTCCTACCTTAATAGCCTGCATGTATAGCCTTCGGCTAGCCTCTTTAATCCTCCAGACCTGCAAAGGACGTCGCGGCCCTGCCGGGCTTCCTCCTCTTTCCAAGGCCACTGGATTACAGGAACACAACCCCAACCCCCTCTGTTTTGAGAAACATCAATTCTCCTGAAGCTAACCAGCTTTAGCCTCCGGATTACCAGCATAGCTGGGTTACCTGTTCTGCCTTCTGACTCACGGAAGCTACGACTCTGCCGTCCTTCCTCCACATCCATCCGGCCTGCAGCAAAAACGTAGGACCTTGGAATATTGCTACACCCCCTCTAGCCCTTAGGCTAGCCCTTCTACCAAAGGGATTTGGATAGCCTTTTTCTGGCTTCTTCCTGGTTGTGAGTACCCACCATTAAAGTGGTTGCACGCAGGACTATACGGGCTCACCCTTAGGACTTGCTACTCTAACAAGGTCTCTTAAATTGTTTGTTTCCTCAATAATTTATTGTGCCTATTGTGTGTTTTTTTTAACTGCTCCCTTTTATTTAACAATAAATATATTACTGTAACCCTTACAATTGCACATCTTTGCACCCGAAATTAATTTCTCCTGCTTGACCCTGTATATTTTACCTTTGTGTAATTTTAGCATTTTAGCATTTCCCCTGTTACTCTTTTTTTTCCCCTCCCCCTTCCCCCAACCGACCTTCCTTATGGCTGCTTCATCCTATCACAACCGATTCAATGCTTTAGCTTCACCCCTCCCTCCCCCTCGCTCTCGCCTTTTGCCGCTTTTCCCCCTAGGGCCCCCCATGAGACACCTGTTATCCCTGATGACATGGTGTCCACCAAAACGTACTTCCAACTTCTCCAGGCCATCCACCATGTGGAAATCCTCGACGAGGCAGCTCACCGAGGCTCTCCACCCCCTGGTATGGCCAGAAAAGCGCAATTTTTAACTTCCTTCATTAAACCAGCCGCCCCCAACAGTCATACCCTAAACCTGGTTACAGAAAACACCAAAATGTGGATGCAACGTAACTTGGAAATTCTGAAGATCCACTACACCGACCTCCTCAGGGACCTTAGTGTTGGCTTGCCCCCTTTCAGACCAGATGCGTTTGATAGGGCCATTAGTTGGGCCCGCAAACGCTACCATAACAAACTCACTCCCTCGTCCATTTCAGCTCTACACTCCCTTCTCAGCCCCTCGGATCCCCTGCCATCTACCCCCCCTCTGGACATTGACAATCCTATTTCGTTTCCACCCTTACCACGGCCCCAGAGACTTCGCAGATTGCCTTCTGTCCCCCCTCGCCTTCCCAACACACTTACCCTCCCTTCAGGCATCCCCTGCCTCCTATCTTTGTCATTTCCTCATCGACCTCCCTATCATCGCCCCCCTCCTCGTCCTCTGGGCAAAGATGCCCCCCCACGCACCTCAGGACGGACCCGGCCCTACCCTCCCCCCCTTTTACCTATTCCTTCGGTTCGTACCCCTCCACCAACCAGGGGACCGGACCTTTTCTCCCCCAACCCACCTGCCTCTCCACTTCCTACGGACATAATTTGTCCCCCCATATCTACTACTTGCCTTCTGCCCCTTATTACTGCACCTACTTCCCTCATCAATCCTGCTCCTGACCATCCAACCCTTAGCCCACCCCCTGGCTTCCTCCAATTCCCCTCCCCAGCAGTGGGACCACTCACCACCAGTACCCCGCAACTAGTACACCGAGCCCGGATTACTGTAGTGGACGACCATCAACTTCCTCTTATCCCTCCCTCACACCCTGCCCGCTTCTACCTCAACCTGCAACCACCCTCCGCATCTCTAATTCCCAGCCCACACCTGAATCATCGATTTCACCTGTTTCTCCCCCCTCTCCTCACCCCTCCCTCCCTTCTCCGTCTTCCCCTTTGTCACCATGCCCTACCTCATCTCCCAATCCACCTGCCTCTCCACTTCCCAGGGACATCATTTGTCCCCCCATATCTACTACTTGCCTGTTGCCCCTTACTACTGCACCTACTTCCCTCATCAATCCTGCTCCTTACCCTCCAACCCTTAGCCCACCCCCTGGCTTCCTCCAATTCCCCTCTCCAGCAGTGGGACCACTCACCACCAGTACCCCGCAACTAGTACACCCAGCCCGTATTACTGTAGCGGACGTCCATCAACTTCCTCTTATCCCTCCCTCACCTGACCCGCTCCTGCCTCAACCTGCAACCACCTCCGCATCTCTAATTCCCAGCCCATACCTGAATCATCGATCTCACCTGTTCTCCCCCCTCTCCTCCCCCCTCCCTCCCTTCTCCCTCTTCCCCTTTGTCAACATCCCCTACCTCATCACTCCATAACAACTCAGGCTTTTTGACTGGCAAGGGAGTCATTGTCGTACACCCGTACACTAACCGCAAGGCCACAGTTTGGTCCCTTCCACTCAGGAATACCACTGTGATTTTGGGTGACTCTCAGTTAGCCAGAATCCCTCCCTTCCACCATCCATCCATCCAAGTGGATAGCTTCCCTGGGGCCACCCTTAGGCACATCACCTTAATTCTCCAAAAACACCCCTCCCCCATACCCTCAGTCACTCAAGTGATCCTCTCGATTGGCATCAACAACTGTTTACGGACCCAAACAATACTAACTATTAGCAAGGACCTCCGCCGCCTCCTGAGAACCACCCGGATCACTTTCCCACATGCCCAAATCTATATTCCACTGTTGAACTACTCCAACAATCTCCCAAGGGGCCCAACTCTATGCATTGAAGCCCTGAATGGCATGTTGTTAAACTCCATTGGATCTTGGGAGCCGCATTCGACCCATCTCCCAAAGTTGCCTTCCCTGTTATTTTTTACCATCAGGGACAACGTCCATTGGACCTCTCACACAGCGCAAGCCATGATGCACCACTGGATCAACCGATTGGATTTACACTAGGGCCACCAAGCGCACAGCTGCCTTCCACTCCGTCACCATCTAACATAACCAACCTCTCATCCTTCCATCTGTCACCCTCAGAACAGGCGGTCCTGGAGCGAGGCCTTACGTTTATTCCAACACCTTCACTCCCAGACCGTCGACTCCTTAGAAGAGACCTTCATGTTTACCACCGCCGTCTCAAGCTCCTCGATCACTTCCAGTTCAACACCACCTACACTCACCTTCCCTTCACCAGGCCGTCCACCTGGGAACCGACTCTCGAGTCAGTCTCCCTACCCCTACAAAAATTGATCCATTCAAATACCCGGACTCTGGACCGCCTTCGTTCCCACAACCATGACAACCAATCCAACATAACACCGGAACAACAACTAGCCCTCCAGTCTTTGGCTGCTAAATATGAAGTGGTCATTAAGCCGGCAGATAAGGGAGGCCAGATTGTCATCCAGAACAGAACAGATTACATCTTCGAAGCAACCCGACAACTTAGTAACACCACTTACTATCAACCCTTAACGGAACCCCTCCACCTGGAAACGCAGCAAATGGTAAAAACCCTGGTCAACCAGATGCGAATCAAGCATCTTTTAACAGCCAAGCAAACACTCTACCTCCTTGGTCCCCCTATACCACGTCCCCGGTTATTTTACCTCCTCCCCAAAATTCATAAACCCCCAGCTAGTTGGTCGGTTCCTTTCCTAATACCACCAGGAAGACCCATCGTTAGCGATTGCGGATCGGAATCGTATCAACTAGCTGAATTCATAGATCATTACATCAACCCCCTTTCCCATAACCACCCCAGTTACATTAAAGATACCTTTACATTTGTGAAAAAACTACAACCCCTTTCGGTCCCCTCCAACACCTTTATTTTTTCCATAGATGTGGATTCCCTTTACACCAACATCTCCACGCCACTCGGTCTGGCCGCAGTGAAGAAAGCTCTCCTGTCCTCCCCTGACCCTACCCCCAGACCTTTATATTTTGAAATTCTTGGAGATTACACTGACCAGGAACGACTTCCAATTCAATGGCCATTATTTCCTTCAAATTTGTGGTTGTGCAATGGGACGCAAATATTCCCCTGCTTACGCAGACATCTACTTGGCAGACTGGGAACAGGCTGCAATGCGTAAATGCCCCATCCTTCCACTCCTTTATCTCAGGTACCTGGACGATGTTTTTGGACTCTGGGAGGGCTCCGAAGCATCTTTTTTAGAATTTTTTAGCATTCTTAACAGCCATCACCCACAAATTAAATTAAAATACACACTTAGCTCACAACAGGTCCCGTTTTTAGACACAGTGGTTTTCTTCACGAAGGAGAATGAAGGACGCAAACGTCTCTTAACTAAGGTTTACTTTAAGGATACAGACAGACACTCCCTTTTATTTAAAAGTAGTTATCACCCCAAACACACATACCGCTCAATTATTAAATCCCAATTAATCCGGTTCCACCGTATCTGCTCTCTCCCCCTTCATGTGGAAGAAGCCACGAAAACCCTGTTTGACGCTCTCTTGCCCCGGGGTATTCCAAGCGCTTCCTACGTACCATTAAAAGAGAAGTTTCCGACCAATTCGCAGTAGGGGATGCTATGGAACCTCAACCAGCCTCGGACATCAACCTTATCCCCTTCATCACTACCTTTTCCCACCACCTTAGCACCTTCAATAGATCCATCAGGCAACATTTCCGTTCCATGCAGTCCACCGTCCCCTCACTCATCCCCTTCAATACTATCATGGCATACCGACGTAACAAGAACCTAAAAGATATCTTGGTTCACACAGCTTTAAATAAAACCGTCGCCATACCCTCCAACCTGGACAGCTACTTCACACACCTCAAATTCCTCGCCGGCACGGTCCCGGGCCAAGGTGCCCCAATCTGGCAGTCATTTACTCTCCTCTCTACCAACCTGGTATATGCGATCACTTGCAAGCATTGTAAAAAAATATATGTAGGAGAAACGGGAGCAACTTTAAGACAAAGACTTTACCAACATCTGTACCAGATTAAGAAGAACAACAACAATAAACTCCTGTACACCCACTTCATCCAACACACCATCTCTAACCTGCTGATCTCAGGTCTCGAGTCCAACCCCTCCTGGTCCTTCGACCAAAGGAGGGCAACGGAGAGAAGATGGATCTGGAGACTCTCCTCCAAGTCACCTACAGGTTTTAATGATGCCTAGTCGCCTACCCCTACCGGATTCGAACCCGGGCCCCCCAGTCACTTCGGCGGTGACTTATCCCCTCAGCTATCCTTCTAGGTATATGAAATTGCTCCTAACCCTTATCCTAACCCTAATCTTAAACTTTACCCTAATCTTAACCTTTACCTTCTATCGTATTCTCTATTTATTAGCTTTCTTATTTTTATTATTATTATTAAAACATTTTATATGAAATTGCCCCTCACCCTTACCCTAACCCTAACCCCTACCTTATCCCTACCCTAAACCCAACCACTCCTTCCTTACCAGTATGTATTCTTTATTTATTAACTCTCTTATCATTTTTTGTATGACATTGCCCTCGCCCTTACCCTAACCTTAACCCTTACCTTATTTCTTTATCATAATCTATTCTCCCTACCCTAAACCCAACCATTCCCCAGCTTTCTCCTACCCCCTAGTACTATCTTAAACCCCTCCCTGTTCTTCTCCTCCTCCTTCCTAACCCTTGGATTTTATCTCTTTGTATGAGCTCTCTATGTGTGTACTTTTAGAATTACAGCAACATTGGTTTCACTTTTGAAACTATTTAAATGTTAAACATGTGCCCGTGCTTCCCCTGTCACCACTAGATGGTGACAGGGTACCTTTATTTCTTTACCTAACCCTATTAGCTTTCTTATTTTTATTAGTATTAAAACATTTTATATGAAATTGCCCCTCACCCTTACCCTAACCCTAACCCTTACCTTCTCCCTACCCTAAACCCAACCACTCCTTCCTTATCAGTATTTATTCTCTACTTATTAACTCTCTCATTTTTGTATGCCATTGCCCTCACCCTTACCCTAACCTTAACCCTTACCTTATTTCTTTATCATAATCTATTCTCCATACCCTAAACCCAACCATTCCCAGCTTTCTCCTACCCCCTAGTACTATCTTAACCCCTCCCTGTCTTCTCCTCCTCCTTCCTAACCTTTGGATTTTATCTCTTTATGAGCTCTCTATGTGTGTACTTTTAGATTACAGCAACATTGGTTTCACTTTTAAAACTATTCAAATGTCAAACATGTGCCCTGCTCTCCCCTGTCACCACTAGATGGTGACAGGGGACCTTTATTTCTTTACCTAACCTTTGCCAGAGCCTTGTTTTATTGTTTGTGAATGTGAACCATTATGCTACCCCATACACATTTCCCCCCCCCCCCCCTACATATTACTCACTGTCCCCCCTTTTTCTCCGCACCCCTTCCCTCTCCTAAAAAGACTATATGTTCCTTACTGTGTCTTACCTGTCAAAAGTATACTGTTGCTCAGGTCCCTTGTATATGACACCTTCCCCTCCGATCTTAGAAGCAGCCATTGGCCCAACCAGAAGGCGGAGTTATTGTGCTGCCCTATCGCAGCACGACACCACTTTGTATTTCCCCTATATATAGACCTCTTACTTCCTATTCTTTATCCCCTGATGAAGCCGACTTTGGTGAAACGTTGGGACCTCTTCCCCCTGATTTGTATTGCTACTTTGCCTCTTTTAAACCTACATTATTGTGTTTTATGGTCGCTTTTCATCTGTTGGAAACACAAACGTTTTTTGACACCTTGCTTTTAAAGATTCCCCGTTCATGCTGGTTCATGATCTCTTTTAAACCAACATTTCCTACCTTAATAGCCTGCATGTATAGCCTTCGGCTAGCTGTTTAATCCTCCAGACCTGCAAAGGACGTCGCGGCCCTGCCGGCCTTCCTCCTCTTTCCAAGGCCACTGGATTACAGGAACACAACCCCAACCCCCTCTGTTTTGAGAAACATCAATTCTCCTGAAGCTAACCAGCTTTAGCCTCCGGATTACCAGCATAGCTGGGTTACCTGTTCTGCCTTCTGACTCACGGAAGCTACGACTCTGCCGTCCTTCCTCCACATCCATCCGGCTGCAGCAAAAACGTAGGACCTTGGAATATTGCTACACCCCCTCTAGCCCTTAGGCTAACCCTTCTACCAAAGGGATTTGGATAGCCTTTTTCTGGTTTCTTCCTGGTTGTGAGTACCCACCATTAAAGTGGTTGCACGCAGGACTATACGGGCTCACCCTTAGGACTTGCTACTCTAACAAGGTCTCTTAAATTGTTTGTTTCCTTAATAATTTATTGTGCCTATTGTGTGTTTTTTTAACTGCTCCCTTTTATTTAACAATAAATATATTACTGTAACCCTTACAGTTGCACATCTTTGCACCCGAAATTATTTCTCCTGCTTGACCCTGTATATTTTACCTTTGTGTAATTTTTAGCATTTTAGCATTTCCCTGTTACTCCCCTTTTTTTTCCCCTCCCCCCTCCCCCAACCGACCTTCCTTATGGCTGCTTCATCCTATCACAACCGATTCAATGCTTTAGCTTCACCCCTCCCTCCCCCTCGCTCTCGCGCTTTTGCCGCTTCTCCCCCCTAGGGCCCCCCATGAGACACCTGTTATCCCTGATGACATGGTGTCCACCAAAACGTACTTCCAACTTCTCCAGGCCATCCACCATGTGGAAATCCTCGACGAGGCAGCTCACCGAGGCTCTCCACCCCCTGGTATGGCCAGAAAGCGCAATTTTTAACTTCCTTCATTAAACCACCGCCCCCAACAGTCATACCCTAAACCTGGTTACAGAAAACACCAAAATGTGGATGCAACGTAACTTGGAAATTCTGAAGATCCACTACACTGACCTCCTCAGGACCTTAGTGTTGGCTTGCCCCCTTCAGACCAGATGCGTTTGGATAGGGCCATTAGTTGGGCCCGCAAACGCTACCATAACAAACTCACTCCCTCGTCCATTTCAGCTCTACACTCCCTTCTCAGCCCCTCGGATCCCCTGCCATCTACCCCCCCTCTGGACATTGCCAATCCTATTTCGTTTCCACCCTTACCACGGCCTCAGAGACTTCGCAGATTGCCTTCTGTCCCCCCTCGCCTTCCCAACACACTTACCCTCCCTTCAGGCATCCCCTGCCTCCTATCTTTGTCATTTCCTCATCGACCTCCCTATCATCGCCCCCTCCACGTCCTCTGGGCAAAGATGCCCCCCACGCACCTCAGGACGGACCCGGCCCTACCCTCCCCCCCTTTTACCTATTCCTTCGGTTCGTACCCCTCCACCAACCAGGGGACCGGACCTTTTCTCCCCCAACCCACCTGCCTCTCCACTTCCTACGGACATAATTTGTCCCCCCATATCTACTACTTGCCTTTTGCCCCTTATTACTGCACCTACTTCCCTCATCAATCCTGCTCCTGACCATCCAACCCTTAGCCCACCCCTGGCTTCCTCCAATTCCCCTCCCAGCAGTGGACCACTCACCACCAGTACCCCGCAACTAGTACACCGAGCCCGGATTACTGTAGTGGACGACCATCAACTTCCTCTTATCCCTCCTCACCTGACCCGCTTCTACCTCAACCTGCAACCACCCTCCGCATCTCTAATTCCCAGCCCACACTGAATCATCGATTTCACCTGTTTCTCCCCCTCTCCTCACCCCTCCCTCCCTTCTCCGTCTTCCCCTTTGTCACCATGCCTACCTCATCTCCCAATCCACCTGCTCTCTCCCACATCCAGGGACATCATTTGTCCCCCCATATCTACTACTTGCCTGTTGCCCTTACTACTGCACCTACTTCCCTCATCAATCCTGCTCCTTACCCTCCAACCCTTAGCCCACCCCCTGGCTTCCTCCATTCCCCTCTCCAGCAGTGGGACCACTCACCACCAGTACCCCAACTAGTACACCCAGCCCGTATTACTGTAGCGGACGTCCATCAACTTCCTCTTATCCCTCCCTCACCTGACCCGCTCCTGCCTCAACCTGCAACCACCCTCCGCATCTCTAATTCCCAGCCCACACCTGAATCATCGATCTCACCTGTTTCTCCCCCCTTTCCTCCCCCTCCCTCCCTTCTCCCTCTTCCCCTTTGTCAACATCCCCTACCTCATCACTCCATAACAACTCAGGCTTTTTTGACTGGCAGGGAGTCATTGTCGTACACCCGTACACTAACCGCAAGGCCACAGTTTGGTCCCTTCCACTCAGGAATACCACTGTGAATTTTGGGTGACTCTCAGTTAGCCAGAATCCCTCCCTTCCACCATCCATCCATCCAAGTGGATAGCTTCCCTGGGGCCACCCTTAGGCACATCACCTTAATTCTCCAAAAACACCCTCCCCCATACCCTCAGTCACTCAAGTGATCCTCTCGATGGCATCAACAACTGTTTACGGACCCAAACAATACTAACCATTAGCAAGGACCTCCGCCGCCTCCTGAGAACCACCCGGATCACTTTCCCACATGCCCAAATCTATATTCCACTGTTGAACTACTCCAACAATCTCCCAAGGGGCCCAACTCTATGCATTGAAGCCCTGAATGGCATGTTGTTAAACTCCATTGGATCTTGGGAGCCGCATTCGACCCATCTCCCAAAGTTTGCCTTCCCTGTTATTTTTTACCATCAGGACAACGTCCATTGGACCTCTCACACAGCGCAAGCCATGATGCACCACTGGATCAACCGATTGGATTTACACTAGGGCACCAAGCGCACAGCTGCCTTCCACTCCGTCACCATCTAACATAACCAACCTCTCATCCTTCCATCTGTCACCCTCAGAACAGGCGGTCCTGGAGCGAGGCCTTACGTTATTCCAACACCTTCACTCCCAGACCGTCGACTCCTTAGAAGAGACCTTCATGTTTACCACCCGCCGTCTCAAGCTCCTCGATCACTTCCAGTTCAACACCACCTACACTCACCTTCCCTTCACCAGGCCGTCCACCTGGGAACCGACTCTCGAGTCAGTCTCCCTACCCCTACAAAAATTGATCCATTCAAATACCCGGACTCTGGACCGCCTTCGTTCCCACAACCATGACAACCAATCCAACATAACACCGGAACAACAACTAGCCCTCCAGTCTTTGGCTGCTAAATATGAAGTGGTCATTAAGCCGGCAGATAAGGGAGGCCAGATTGTCATCCAGAACAGAACAGATTACATCTTCGAAGCAACCCGACAACTTAGTAACACCACTTACTATCAACCCTTAACGGAACCCTCCACCTGGAAACGCAGCAAATGGTAAAAACCCTGGTCAACCAGATGCGAATCAAGCATCTTTTAACAGCCAAGCAAACACTCTACCTCCTTGGTCCCCCTATACCACGTCCCCGGTTATTTTACCTCCTCCCCAAAATTCATAAACCCCCAGCTAGTTGGTCGGTTCCTTTCCTAATACCACCAGGAAGACCATCGTTAGCGATTGCGGATCGGAATCGTATCAACTAGCTGAATTCATAGATCATTACATCAACCCCTTTCCCATAACCACCCCAGTTACATTAAAGATACCTTTACATTTGTGAAAAACTACAACCCCTTTCGGTCCCTCCAACACCTTTATTTTTTCCATAGATGTGGATTCCCTTTACACCAACATCTCCACGCCACTCGGTCTGGCCGCAGTGAAGAAAGCTCTCCTGTCCTCCCCTGACCCTACTCGCCCAGACCTTTATATTTTGAAATTCTTGGAGATTACACTGACCAGGAACGACTTCCAATTCAATGGCCATTATTTTCTTCAAATTTGTGGTTGTGCAATGGGACGCAAATATTCCCCTGCTTACGCAGACATCTACTTGGCAGACTGGGAACAGGCTGCAATGCGTAAATGCCCCATCCTTCCACTCCTTTATCTCAGGTACCTGGACGATGTTTTGGACTCTGGGAGGGCTCCGAAGCATCTTTTTTAGAATTTTTTAGCATTCTTAACAGCCATCACCCACAAATTAAATTAAAATACACACTTAGCTCACAACAGGTCCCGTTTTTAGACACAGTGGTTTTCTTCACGAAGGAGAATGAAGGACGCAAACGTCTCTTAACTAAGGTTTACTTTAAGGATACAGACAGACACTCCCTTTTATTTAAAAGTAGTTATCACCCCAAACACACATACCGCTCAATTATTAAATCCCAATTAATCCGGTTCCACCGTATCTGCTCTCTCCCCCTTCATGTGGAAGAAGCCACGAAAACCCTGTTTGACGCTCTCTTGCCCCGGGGGTATTCCAAGCGCTTCCTACGTACCATTAAAAGAGAAGTTTCCGACCAATTCGCAGTAGGGGATGCTATGGAACCTCAACCAGCCTCGGACATCAACCTTATCCCCTTCATCACTACCTTTTCCCACCACCTTAGCACCTTCAATAGATCCATCAGGCAACATTTCCGTTCCATGCAGTCCACCGTCCCCTCACTCATCCCTTCAATACTATCATGGCATACCGACGTAACAAGAACCTAAAAGATATCTTGGTTCACACAGCTTTAAATAAAACCGTCGCCATACCCTCCAACCTGGACAGCTACTTCACACACCTCAAATTCCTCGCCGGCACGGTCCCGGGCCAAGGTGCCCCAATCTGGCAGTCATTTACTCTCCTCTCTACCAACCTGGTATATGCGATCACTTGCAAGCATTGTAAAAAAATATATGTAGGAGAAACGGGAGCAACTTTAAGACAAAGACTTTACCAACATCTGTACCAGATTAAGAAGAACAACAACAATAAACTCCTGTACACCCACTTCATCCAACACACCATCTCTAACCTGCTGATCTCAGGTCTCGAGTCCAACCCCTCCTGGTCCTTCGACCAAAGGAGGGCAACGGAGAGAAGATGGATCTGGAGACTCTCCTCCAAGTCACCTACAGGTTTTAATGATGCCTAGTCGCCTACCCCTACCGGATTCGAACCCGGGCCCCCCAGTCACTTCGGCGGTGACTTATCCCCTCAGCTATCCTTCTAGGTATATGAAATTGCTCCTAACCCTTATCCTAACCCTAATCTTAAACTTTACCCTAATCTTAACCTTTACCTTCTATCGTATTCTCTATTTATTAGCTTTCTTATTTTTATTATTATTATTAAAACATTTTATATGAAATTGCCCCTCACCCTTACCCTAACCCTAACCCCTACCTTATCCCTACCCTAAACCCAACCACTCCTTCCTTACCAGTATGTATTCTTTATTTATTAACTCTCTTATCATTTTTTGTATGACATTGCCCTCGCCCTTACCCTAACCTTAACCCTTACCTTATTTCTTTATCATAATCTATTCTCCCTACCCTAAACCCAACCATTCCCCAGCTTTCTCCTACCCCCTAGTACTATCTTAAACCCCTCCCTGTTCTTCTCCTCCTCCTTCCTAACCCTTGGATTTTATCTCTTTGTATGAGCTCTCTATGTGTGTACTTTTAGAATTACAGCAACATTGGTTTCACTTTTGAAACTATTTAAATGTTAAACATGTGCCCGTGCTCTCCCCTGTCACCACTAGATGGTGACAGGGTACCTTTATTTCTTTACCTAACCCTATTAGCTTTCTTATTTTTATTAGTATTAAAACATTTTATATGAAATTGCCCCTCACCCTTACCCTAACCCTAACCCTTACCTTCTCCCTACCCTAAACCCAACCACTCCTTCCTTATCAGTATTTATTCTCTACTTATTAACTCTCTCATTTTTTGTATGCCATTGCCCTCACCCTTACCCTAACCTTAACCCTTACATTATTTCTTTATCATAATCTATTCTCCATACCCTAAACCCAACCATTCCCCAGCTTTCTCCTACCCCCTAGTACTATCTTAAACCCCTCCCTGTTCTTCTCCTCCTCCTTCCTAACCTTTGGATTTATCTCTTTGTATGAGCTCTCTATGTGTGTACTTTTAGAATTACAGCAACATTGGTTTCACTTTTAAAACTATTCAAATGTCAACATGTGCCCGTGCTCTCCCCTGTCACCACTAGATGGTGACAGGGGACCTTTATTTCTTTACCTAACCCTAACCCTAACCCTAACCCTAACCCTAACCCTAACCCTAACCTCGGTAAGTAACCTCTTTTAAATATTAGGATCCTTCCTGATGCCTTGCGGTGTATGAAGCTCAGGTGTTATTGCTCTCTGCTCTCAGGTTGAATCTATTTTTATGGTTTAATGATTAATTAATATAAATTAGTTTTTTTTAAAAAATATTTTTTTAAAAAAAATAACAAATTTATGTCAAAAGCTATTGATATACAATTTTAAAGAGATATCTAACGAATTACATATTTTTCACATCTCTAAAAATTCTAATCCTGTCAATAATTAATTAATCTTTACAACTCTTAGTCACCATTATAACAAATTATTATTAAAACTGCTTAAATAATTTAACAAAGGAACTGATAATTAACACGTTTTAATAATTTTTATATTTCCTACTCTTTAACAATTTAAGGATTTATGCTTTTCTTTGAGCTCGCTCTACCGGGGCTGACAAGGGGAGGCGTGATTCTGTTCAATTTGGCTGCACTCCGGCGCAGCGGGAATTGACTGGATCCTACTCTTTCAGTCTGGCGGGTCCTGGTTTTGACTTAAATGGTTCTTTCCTCGGCGGAATGATCTTGAGACGTGGCGGCTGATAAGGGGAGGTGTGGCTCGCCCAACTGGATTGTTCCCCGGGACAACCAGAGCTGGTGTAGCCCGGTTCACCCCGGCCTGACTCCTGGTCCAAGCCGATGCGACCGATCCTCGAGTCTTGCCTGGCTGGCCTTGTCTGACACGGGGAGGTGGTGCCTCCCGGTGCGGGCTGTGCTTAGGCGCGGCCTGCGGCGCCGGTGGGACCCTCCTCCCCAGGCCCTGTGATAGCCTGCTTGGATGTGAGCATCCTTTTCCAGGACCTATTAACTCGGAACTGGGGTAACCTTTATGGTGCGAACTATTTGCCTTGAGTTTATTAGTTAGGGGATCAGGGAAATACTAGGATTTAATAGGAAAACTTTGTTTAAGAATGTTACAAAACTCCTTTAAATATAAATAATAATGGAATTTAATTAATTAATACAGAGTAGAATCAATTTCACCCCTATTATTTATCTTAGTAATTTCGGAGGTTAATTAATGACCCTTAACATCCCAATAATTCCATTTTTGGTGACTTTACAAAGGTTTAATGTGCTGGGGATAAGGGGCGGGGCCTGCATTCTTTCACAGCCTACTTAAAATCTCGCGGGAGGTTCGTAAGACTTTATGGGAAATAACACGAGTTTTAAAGGGTTTATATCGTTTTAATTAACACAAATCTCTTTAATTTTCTTTTCGGACTGGTTTAATAACCTTCTAAAAAGCCTTGTACTACTGCACGATCACCATTGTTCATAGGTCATAATTTCAAGAGATAATGAATCACGGTAGCAGGCCACTCCTTAGGGTAACTGACATCCACAGCTTTAGGTTACCGGCCACTACACTTCACCTCGGTAAGTAACCCCCCTTTTTTAATATTAAGATCCTTCCTGATGCCTTGCGGTGTATGAAGGTCAGGTAGTGTTGCCCTCTGCTCCCTTTAGGTTGAAACATTGTCCACTGATCCATTTTAGGGATCAGTTTTGGATGCACCGGGACCTAACACGATTTATTCTTCTTTTAACACATCCTCTAGTCTATTCAGAGACTAGCCGTAGGGTGCAACGGGACCTAATACCATTTATTTTTCTGATAACACATCCTCTAGTCTATTCAGAGACTAGCCGTAGGGTGCAACGGGACCTAATACTATTTATTTTTTCTGATGATACGTCCTCTGGTCTGTTTAGAGACTAGCCGAAGGGTGCAACGGGACCTATTATTATTTATTTTTGATGACACATCCTCTAGTCTATTTAGGGACTAACCGAAGGATGCAACGGGACCTAAACACCTCTGTCTTTTCTCAGGTTTAATCTACTTTTATGGTTTAATAATAAATTAATTCTAATTAATTGGATTTCTTTTTATAAAACAAAATTAATATCAAAACTATGATATACAATTTTAAAGGAGATATCTAACAAATTACATATTTTTCACATTTCCAAAACTCTAATCTTGTTAATAATTTATTAATCCTTACAACTCTTAGTCACCATTATAACAAAATTATTGTTGAAACAGTTTTAATAATTTAACCAAGGAACTGATAAATAACACGTTTTAATAATTTTATATTTCCTACTCTGAGTTTATTTAGTCAGGGGATCAGGGAAGTACTAAGGATCTAATAGGGTTAACCTTTTATTGAGAATATTACAAAACTCCTTTAAAAATAAATAATAAGGGAATTTAATTAATTAATACAGAGTAGAATCAAGTTCACCCCAATTATTTATCTACAGAAGTATTTAGATATCTCATATTACAATCTTATAAAATATTACAAAACCCTCCTATCTTCAAATAATGACAGAATTTTACTAATTTATGTAACATTAATCATATATTCTTTTAAGATCCAGTTTACTACAAAATAATTTTGTATTTCAGTCGGTTTATTCGTTGTTTTAGAGAATCTTGTCTATTATTAGAATCCTGTTCTTTACACATTCCTACAGTTCATTTTAGGCTTTTAAAGTCAGAACTACCTTTGATACAACAACCCACCTGTTCTAACAGATCCGCAGACACTAAGACAGTTTATTTCTAACCGCTTGACCCAAGTGGACTCGACCTTGATTCCACTGACTTAACCAACCTACCAGTCCTTTTAGTCCCCTAGTTGGGACCAATTGAAAACATAACACAGGACCGGGGACGTGATCCACCCCGGCAGGGCCACCCCGGAAGGAGAGTGTCTGGAGATAAAGGCCGAAACACTCGATGAGCTCTGGGTCCTTTACTGAGGATGTGTTCTAAAATCTGCAAGGACTTTTTTGTTCCCCAATTAACCCTATGTTGGAGAACAAATGACAACTGACTATCCTTCACGAGGGTAATTTTACCAAACATATCATACCATTCTGTGTTTAGATAGATTCCTTAATATGACAATTAGTGTTTTTCCTGTTTTAATTAGACTCTCTTTATTTATTTATTTCTAAATAAACGGAACCCTTAATTAGCCACTTGGACTTTCGTGCCTAAACCTAAAAAGGTCGGATCCATCTATAGGTCTAATACTTGACCTTTATTTTACCCCTAGACCTGATCGATCAAGCCTCTCACCTAAACTTAAACCTAAGACTTATCAATAAACCTACTATTTTGACCTTAGTTCGCTCCCTAACCTCAACCATCCGGATTCCTTGCTTAAGGTTAATCCTCGCCAATTAACTTACTATCTAGACCTTAGTTTAATCCCTAACCTCAACCATTCGGGCTCCTTGCCTGAATTTAATACTCGTTTAAACCTTTCATCTAGACCTTAGTTTAATCCCTAACCTTAACTATTCGGGCTCCTTGCCTAAATTTAATACTCGTTAATAAACCTATCATCTAGACCTTAGTTTAATCCCTAACCTTAACCATTCGGGCTCCTTGCCTAAATTTAATACTCGCTAATAAACCTATTATCTAGACCTTAGTTTAGTCCCTAACCTTAACCATTCGGGCTCCTGGCCTTAACTTAATACTCGTCAAAAAACCTATTACCTAGATCTTAGTGTGATCCCTAAACTTAACCATCCGGGCTCCTTACCTAAACTTAATACACGTCAATAAACCGACCGCCTAGACCTTGGTTTAATCCCTTATCTCAACCACTAGGACTTTTTGCCTAATCTTATAATTAACCTCCACGAATAGCCTTTTTATTGTATTTTAAAATAGATCTTTTACCGGTTATTACAATCCAAACCAAGTTAATACGAAATAATCCTTTACACCTATACATTTATCCATCTATCCTATACTCATTACTACTTAAATTAACTCCTCCCAAACATTATGAGTCTCTGGCAGTGGTTAGCCTGGCTACCGCGAAGAGTCCGTCTCTGCTGTCAGAAGATGCTCCAGAACAACTGATACTTCTCATGAAGACTAGTGTTTAATCCGCAAGGATGACCTGGGTAGAGATTGTCAGTTGGGGTTTTGTTATTCTTCTAGAACAAAATCAACTGTTTGGGTTTCGCAGGCAACTCCGGCTGCCTTCGTCCCCTTTATTACAGACGCTTTGGGAGATCTAATATAGTTATTTATTGCAATTTAAAATAGACCTTTACCGGTTATTACAATCCAAACTAACTTAATACCAAATAATCGTGTGCGCTTTATAATTTAATCAACCTGTCCTTTACTCATTACAATTTAAATTACCTCCTCCCAAACATTATGAGTCTCTGGCCGTGGTTAGCCTGGCTACCGCGAAGAGTCCGTCTCTGCTGTCAGAAGATGCTCCAGAACAACTGATACTTCTCATGAAGACTAGTGTTTAATCCGCAAGGATGACCTGGGTAGAGATTGTCAGTTGGGGTTTTGTTATTCTTCTAGAACAAAATCAACTGTTTGGGGGTCGCAGGCAACTCCGGCTGCCTTCGTCCCCTTTATTACAGACGCTTTGGGAGATCTAATATAGTTATTTATTGCAATTTAAAATAGACCTTTACCGGTTATTACAATCCAAACTAACTTAATACCAAATAATCGTGTGCGCTTTATAATTTAATCAACCTGTCCTTTACTCATTACAATTTAAATTACCTCCTCCCAAACATTATGAGTCTCTGGCCGTGGTTAGCCTGGCTACCGCGAAGAGTCCGTCTCTGCTGTCAGAAGATGCTCCAGAACAACTGATACTTCTCATGAAGACTAGTGTTTAATCCGCAAGGATGACCTGGGTAGAGATTGTCAGTTGGGGTTTTGTTATTCTTCTAGAACAAAATCAACTGTTTGGGGGTCGCAGGCAACTCCGGCTGCCTTCGTCCCCTTTATTACAGACGCTTTGGGAGATCTAATATAGTTATTTATTGCAATTTAAAATAGACCTTTACCGGTTATTACAATCCAAACTAACTTAATACCAAATAATCGTTTGCGCTTTATAATTTAATCAACCTGTCCTTTACTCATTACAATTTAAATTACCTCCTCCCAAACATTATGAGTCTCTGACCGTGGTTAGCCTGGCTACCGCGAAGAGTCCGTCTCTGCTGTCAGAAGATGCTCCAGAACAACTGATACTTCTCATGAAGACTAGTGTTTAATCCGCAAGGATGACCTGGGTAGAGATTGTCAGTTGGGGTTTTGTTATTCTTCTAGAACAAAATCAACTGTTTGGGTTTCGCAGGCAACTCCGGCTGCCTTCGTCCCCTTTATTACAGACGCTTTGGGAGATCTAATATAGTTATTTATTGCAATTTAAAATAGACCTTTACCGGTTATTACAATCCAAACTAACTTAATACCAAATAATCGTTTGCGCTTTATAATTTAATCAACCTGTCCTTTACTCATCACAATTTAAATTACCTCCTCCCAAACATTATGAGTCTCTGACCGTGGTTAGCCTGGCTACCGCGAAGAGTCCGTCTCTGCTGTCAGAAGATGCTCCAGAACAACTGATACTTCTCATGAAGACTAGTGTTTAATCCGCAAGGATGACCTGGGTAGAGATTGTCAGTTGGGGTTTTGTTATTCTTCTAGAACAAAATCAACTGTTTGGGGGTCGCAGGCAACTCCGGCTGCCTTCGTCCCCTTTATTACAGACGCTTTGGGAGATCTAATATAGTTATTTATTGCAATTTAAAATAGACCTTTACCGGTTATTACAATCCAAACTAACTTAATACCAAATAATCGTTTGCGCTTTATAATTTAATCAACCTGTCCTTTACTCATCACAATTTAAATTACCTCCTCCCAAACATTATGAGTCTCTGGCCGTGGTTAACTTTGGAGAGTTTTTATCTGCGGTTAGAAAATACTCCAGAACAATTGATTCCTCACAACACCAATGTGTAACCCGCAAGGGTGACCTGGTTGGAGATTGTCAGTTGGGGTTTTTGTTATTCTTCTAGAACAAAAACCAACTATCTGGGTTTCGCAGGCAACTCCGGCTGCCTTCGTCCCCTTCATCACAGACGTTTGGGAGGCCCAATATAGTAATAACAGGATCATTATTATAATAATGATATTATTAACAATAATAATATTACAAATTTAAATATTCTACTCATCAATATATCTAGTACCTGACCTTTAAGCTAACCCTAAACTTAACCTTTCGGGCTTAGATACTTAAAACTTAAATTTAAGATCCATCATTTAATGGACCATCTTTCCCTGGGTTTGACCTCTAACCTTAACCATTCTGACTCTTTACCTAACCCTAACCACATTCTCTCCCCTTCTTTTCATTCTGCCCTCTCTATTCCCTGGCCCCTCACACTTCCGCGCGCCTCTGGGTAACTCCTCTGGTGAACTCCCGGAACGGTCACAGGCCGGTCAGAGACAGCCATTTTGCAGGGGCAAGGTGTCCGCCGTTTTGTTACAGCTAGCCCCCCCGTCTCTGTATATTCATACTTAACTCACCTTACCCTTACCCTTAAGTTGTATAGTATTCACTTTACACCTTTCATGTTTATGACTCAGTCATGATACTAAGACTAGGGTAGGCGCCGGCACGTCCTCTACGGCCCGTGCATTTCCTTGGATCTCTGTATAACCATGAAGTCGTCGGGCGACATGGGGAGATCTGGTGGCACTTAAACAAACCTAACCCTAACCCTAACCCTAACCCTAACCTAACCTAACTCCTAACCCTAACCCTAACCTTAACCTCTTTACCTAACCCTAACCACATTCTCTCCCCTCCTTTTCATTCTGCCCTCTCTATTCCCTGGCCCCTCACACTTCCGCGCGCCTCTGGGTAACTCCTCTGGTGAACTCCCGGAACGGTCACAGGCCGGTCAGAGACAGCCATTCTGCAGGGGCAAGGTGTCCGCCGTTTTGTTACAGCTAGCCCCCCCGTCTCTGTATATTCATACTTAACTCACCTTACCCTTACCCTTAAGTTGTATAGTATTCACTTTACACCTTTCATATTTATGACTCAGTCATGATACTAAGACTAGGGTAGGCGCCGGCACGTCCTCTACGGCCCGTGCATTTCCTTGGATCTCTGTATAACCATGAAGTCGTCGGGCGACATGGGGAGATCTGGTGGCATTTAACCAAACCTAACCCAGCCAGTGCCTGGAGAAACGGGGGACCTGCACCGAATTGAGGTATCATTGACTGAGCCGCTCGTTTTCTTTTCCATCACTTAAGACTTTTTCTTCCGAGCCATGGTGTAACCTGCATGGGTGACCTGGTTGGGATCTTCAGGTTGGGTTTGGTCACTGACAGGGTTAAGATGGTCTATTTCCCAAACGGTACAAACAACAGCTACTCTAAAGGCAGACTATTTAATACCTCTAATTTAATGTCCAAACAACAGCTGTTCTGAAGGCGGACTATTTTATTCTATTTAGACCTTCTGTAAGTTGCAACTCCCGTAATTAACTAGTAAACACAATTTTCGGATCATCTATTTGGGGGACAAAAAACTCTATTACACTTAGCACGTAACCTTTAATCTGACCCCTAAAACTTACCAGTTGGGCTTAGATGCCTGGACCTACCTCTAATATCCATCAATTAGGAGACCATCTTACCCGTAGTTTTATACTCTCTTACTCTTTTTCATTATATAGAATTACTTACATCTTTCTTCTCGATATTTATTTCGTAGATCTTCCAATTTTCAATAGGACCCTAATGGATTCGATGGAATCCCACCCATTGGCCAGGACCATGCTCAGTCTAATGTACTAACTACCAAATGCTAAAGGCTAATTTTTGGAAAAGGATACACGCAAGGATACAACAAAGCAAAAATACCGCTAAAAAACCAATGCTAAATTTTAGGCTACATGCTAAGCTACGTGCTATTGCTGGGAACACAGGCAGAAGCACAACGATGCTAAAAATAACAAAAACATATCTAAAAAACCAATACTAATTTTTAGGCTACATGCTAAGCTACGTGCTATTGCTAGGAACACAGGCAGAGGCACAACGATGCTAAAAATAACAAAAACATCTCTAAAAAACCAATGGAAATTTTTAGGCTACATGCTAAGCTACGTGCTATCGCTAGCAA
Source organism: Dissostichus mawsoni (assembly GCA_011823955.1). Lineage (NCBI taxonomy): Eukaryota > Metazoa > Chordata > Actinopteri > Perciformes > Nototheniidae > Dissostichus > Dissostichus mawsoni. The sequence goes on along the minus strand of JAAKFY010000199.1, from coordinate 239,729 downwards.
CATAGACAGAGGCACAACGATGCTAAAAATAACAAAAACATCTCTAAAAAACCAATGCAAATTTTTAGGCTACATGCTAAGCTACATGCTATCGCTAGCAACATAGACAGAGGCACTACGATGCTAAAAATAACAAAAACATCTCTAAAAAACTAATGCTAACTTTAATGCTACATGCTAAGCTATTGCTAATGCTAACGGATGATGTCACATCCGGTTTGGGAGAGGTAGTACCACCATCTGACCACAGGACCCATCGTATCAACCTAAATAGCAAATTTGCAGTACAGCCATTTGGCCACAACACAACATTACATTGAAACCATACACTTCCTGGTTTTTCAGAGTATTTCCCATGATGCCATGGGGGAGGAATTAGGAGGGTTTAAAACGATTTAAAACGGTTGAAAATTAACGAAATTAACATAATATTTGATTGCAAACTTAATAAATAATATTGGAGAACGAGGTATCATCTTTAAAATAGCATTTTTCCCAAATATAAAATTTTCACACTAAACCACGACTCAATGGTATTGGCCCACACATGACTACCCTGGCGTTTTCAGCACAGAAGCACCACGAATTGACTGAGCTCTGCCTTAGGGTAGGTTCCTTCTTTTCGTAGCTTGGTCAAAGCTAGCATTTGGGGATTGGTAACCCTGGGGAATCAGTGTCTGGAGACTTTGTCTTGGCTGATTCTCTCTGTGTGTGTTGCTCGGGACGTATGTGCCATACAAACACACACAGCTCATGCTCTGTGGAAGGAAAACGGAAGGGGGTGGCTAGCATTTGGGGGTTGATAACCCTGGGGAATCAGTGTCTGGAGGCTTTGTCTTGGCTGATTTTCTCTGTGTGTGTTGCTCGGGACGTATGTGCCATACAAACACACACAGCTCATGCTCTGTGGAAGAAAAACGGAAAGGGGCGTGGCTAGCATTTGGGGGTTAGTAACCCTGGGGAATCAGTGTCTGGAGGCTTTGTCTTGGCTGATTTTCTCTGTGTGTGTTGCTCGGGACGTATGTGCCATACAAACACACACAGCTCATGCTTTGTTAAAGGAAACGGAAAGGGGCGGGACTAGTGCGGCAAATCTCCGGTTCCCTAGGTCGGACCTCGATTTACCATGGCTGGTGAGGTGAGCTTCGGTTTTTTCGGTGGGGCGGTGCTCTGGCACGGCTGTTATCGATCGGACCTGGTTCCCCCAGCAAGTTGGGACGAGCTCTGTACTAAAGTGACCTATCCCTCGGTCGGACCTCGGTCTGCCGTGGCTGATACGGGGAGGCGACTCTGTCCAAATAGGCGGTGCTTTGGCGCAGCTGATGTTGGTTGGGCTCGGCTCCCCCAGGCACGGTGAGATCTTGTCTGGACTGGTGCGGTACGTGTCTCGGTCAGATCTCGGTCTGCCACGGCTGATACGGGGAGGTGTGGTTCCTTTCAATTAGGCGGTGCCCCATCACTGCTGATATTGGTGGAGCCCGGTTCCCCCAGCTTGGCGGGGCCTGGTCTGAGCGGGTACGGTAGGTCCCTCAGTCTGACCTCGGTCTACCGTGGCTGATACGGGGAGGTGTGGTTCTTTTCGATTAAGCGGTGCCCCCATCACAGCTGATATCGATTGAGCCCGGTTCCCCCGGCTTAACGTAACCTTGTCTGTACTGTGGCGATACATCTCCGGTTCTCCCGGTGAGGCAGTGCTTTGTCACGGCTGGCGCTGGGGGACCGGTTCTTGGATAAGAGCACCGTTCTTCTTCAGGCCCAACTGACTTGATTCTGGGGAAGCCAGAAATGGTGCAAACGATTGGTTTCAAGTGGGTTGGGTGGTAAGTATGCGGCCCCTTTGGGTTCCACTCGGAACAGCACGCAAAGTGGGTGGTCCAGGCTCTCAGGACATTAAACGTAGCCAAGTCTTCTACGGGGTTAGACCCACCATTGCAGCAGCCCATTTTACACCACACACGTTTAGTTTTATTTCAATTCCCCTTTAATAATTATTCCCCCCTTTTTAGATCCAACTTTAGGTAGAAACATCGTCCACTAGTCCATTTTAGGGACTAGCCTTGGATACAACGGGACCTAGCACTTTTGATTCTTCTGATGACACGTCCTCTAGTCTATTTAGAGACTAGCCGTAGGATGCAACGGGACCTAACACCTCTGTCTTTTCTCAGGTTTAATTAATTTTGATAGTTTAATGATTATTCATAAAAACTAGTTGGACTAAAAAAACTAAATTAATATTAAAACTATTTATAAACAATTTAACAAAAAAATAGATATTTTACAAATTAAATATTGGTCATATCTCTAAAAATCTAAACTAGTCAATAAATAATTAATCCTTACAACTCATAGTTACCATTATAACACAATTATTATTGAAACTATTTAAACAATTTAACAAAGGAATTGATAAATAACACGTTTTAATAATTTTACATTTCTTAATCTTTAACAAATTAAAATAAATGCTTTTCTACAACTCATAGTTTTCATAAAAACAATATTTATCAAAATAAGGATACCGTTTTTTTGCTTCCACATAGTTCGTTCTTAGCTTCTAAAGTCAGAACAACTAATTAATACAACAACTGAGCCTTCTTTTCACTGGATCCGTCCGGGTCATGGTCGTGGGGTTCTGGTCTATTGACCCACTCTTTCTCTACGCTTAGATTCACTGACTTGACCAACCTACCAGTCCTTTTCTACTCCCCTAGTTGGGATCAATTGAAAAATAATAACACACTACCGGGGACTTGATCAACCTCGGCGGGGCCACCCTGGGGTGAGGGTGTCTGGTGATAATGGCCGAAACACCCGATGATCTCTGGGTCCACTACTGAGGATGTGTTCTAAAATCTTAAAGGACTTTTTTGTTCCCCAAATAACCCTATTTTGGAGTACAAATGACAACTGACTATCCTTCACGATGGTAATTTTACCAACTTATCGTATCATTCTGTTTTTAGATAGACTACTAAACATGGCGATTAGTGTTCTTCCTGTTAAAATAATGCTCTGTTTGTTGATATCCAAATAAACGGAGCACTTTAAATTAACCACTTGGACTATCGTGCCTAACCTTAATATCAGATCCATCTATTAGTGTAATACTTGATCTTTTTTCTGACCCCTAGACCTAATCGTCGAGCCCCTTGCGTAAACTAAACTTAATACTTATCAATAAACCTACTATCTTGACCTTAGTTTAATCCCTAACCTTAACCATTCGGGCTCCTTGCCTAATCTAATCTCGCCAATAAACTTACTATCTAGACCTTAGTTTAATCCCTAACTTAACCGTTCGGGCTCCTTGCCTAAATGTAATACTCGTCAATAAACCTATTATCTAGACCTTAGTTTAATCCCTAACCTTAACCATTCGGGCTCCTGGCCTAAACTTAATACTCGTCAATAAACTATTACCGAGACCTTAGTGTAATCCCTAACCTTAACCATCCGGGCTCCTTACCTAAACTTAATACTCGTCAATAAACCCATTACCTAGACCTTAGTTTAATCCCTAATCTCAACCACTAGGGCTCTTTGCCTAATCTTATAGTTAATCTCCACAAATAGCCTATTTATTGAAATTTAAAAAGACTATTTAACCTGTAAGTACAATCCAAACTAACTTAATACCAAATAATCGTTTACACCTTATAAATTAATCAACCTATCCTATGCTCATTACAACTTAAATTAACTCCTCCCAACATTATGAGCCTCTGGCCGTGGTTAGCTTGGCTACCGCGAAGAGTCCGTCTCTGCTGTCAGAAGATGCTCCAGAGCAACTGATATTTCTCATGAAGACCAGTGTGTAAGCCGCAAGGGTGACCTGGGTGGAGATTGTCAGTTGGGTTTTGTTATTCTTCGAGAACAAAACCAACTGTTTGGTGGTCGCAGGCAACTCCGGCTGCCTTCGTCCCCTTTATTACAGACGCTTTGGGAGATCTAATATAGTTATTTATTGAATTTAAAATAGACCTTTACCGGTTATTACAATCCAAACTAACTTAATACCAAATAATCGTTTGCGCTTTATAAGTTAATCAACCTGTCCTTTACTCATCACAATTTAAATTACCTCCTCCCAAACATTATGAGTCTCTGACCGTGGTTAGCCTGGCTACCGCGAAGAGTCCGTCTCTGCTGTCAGAAGATGCTCCAGAACAACTGATATTTCTCATGAAGACTAGTGTTTAATCCGCAAGGATGACCTGGGTAGAGATTGTCAGTTGGGGTTTTGTTATTCTTCTAGAACAAAATCAACTGTTTGGGTGTCGCAGGCAACTCCGGCTGCCTTCGTCCCCTTTATTACAGACGCTTTGGGAGATCTATATAGTTATTTATGGCAATTTAAAATAGACCTTTACCGGTTATTACAATCCAAACTAACTTAATACCAAATAATCGTTTGCGCTTTATATTTAATCAACCTGTCCTTTACTCATCACAATTTAAATTACCTCCTCCCAAACATTATGAGTCTCTGACCGTGGTTAGCCTGGCTACCGCGAAGAGTCCGTCTCTGCTGTCAGAAGATGCTCCAGAACAACTGATACTTCTCATGAAGACTAGTGTTTAATCCGCAAGGATGACCTGGGTAGAGATTGTCAGTTGGGGTTTTGTTATTCTTCTAGAACAAAATCAACTGTTTGGGTGTCGCAGGCAACTCCGGCTGCCTTCGTCCCCTTTATTACAGACGCTTTGGAGATCTAATATAGTTATTTATTGCAATTTAAAATAGACCTTTACCGTTATTACAATCCAAACTAATTAATACCAAATAATCGTTTGCGCTTTATAATTTAATCAACCTGTCCTTTACTCATCACAATTTAAATTACCTCCTCCCAAACATTATGAGTCTCTGGCCGTTTTAACTTTGGAGAGTTTTTATCTGCGGTTAGAAAATACTCCAGAACAATTGATTCCTCACAACACCAGTGTGTAACCCGTAAGGGTGACCTGGTTGGAGATTGTCAGTTGGGGTTTTTGTTATTCTTCTAGAACAAAACCAACTATCTGGGTTTCGCAGGCAACTCCGGCTGCCTTCGTCCCCTTCATTCAGACGCTTTGGGATCTAATATAGTTATTTATTGCAATTTAAATAGACCTTTACCGGTTATTACAATCCAAACTAACTTAATACCAAATAATCGTTTGCGCTTTATAATTTAATCAACCTGTCCTTTACTCATTACAATTTAAATTACCTCCTCCCAAACATTATGAGTCTCTGGCCGTGGTTAACTTTGGAGAGTTTTTATCTGCGGTTAGAAAATACTCCAGAACAATTGATTCCTCACAACACCAGTGTGTAACCCGTAGGGTGACCTGGTTGGAGATTGTCAGTTGGGGTTTGTTATTCTTCTAGAACAAAATCAACTGTTTGGGTGTCGCAGGCAACTCCGGCTGCCTTCGTCCCCTTTATTACAGACGCTTTGGGAGATCTAATATAGTTATTTTTACAATTTAAAATAGACCTTTACCGGTTATTACAATCCAAACTAACTTAATACCAAATAATCGTTTGCGCTTTAATTTAATCAACCGGTCCTTTACTTATCACAATTTAAATTACCTCCTCCCAAACATTATGAGTCTCTGACCGTGGTTAGCCTGGCTACCGCGAAGAGTCCGTCTCTGCTGTCAGAAGATGCTCCAGAACAACTGATATTTCTCATGAAGACCAGTGTGTAATCCGCAAGGATGACCTGGGTAGAGATTGTCAGTTGGGGTTTTGTTATTCTTCTAGAACAAAATCAACTGTTTGGGTGTCGCAGGCAACTCCGGCTGCCTTCGTCCCCTTTATTACAGACGTTTTGGGAGATCTAATATAGTTATTTATTGCAATTTAAATAGACCTTTTACCTGTTATTACAATCCAAACTAACTTAATACTAAATAATCGTTTACACTTTATAACTTAATCAACCTATCTTATACTCATTACAACTTAAATTAAATCCTCCCAAACATTATGAGTCTCTGGCCGTGGTTAACTTTGGAGAGTTTTTATCTGCGGTTAGAAAATACTCCAGAACAATTGATTCCTCACAACACCAGTGTGTAACCCGTAAGGGTGACCTGGTTGGAGATTGTCAGTTGGGGTTTTTGTTATTCTTCTAGAACAAAACCAACTATCTGGGTTTCGCAGGCAACTCCGGCTGCCTTCGTCCCCTTCATCACAGACGTTTTGGGAGGCCCAATATAGTAATAACAGGATCATTATTATAATAATGATATTATTAACAACAATAATATATTACAAATTTAAATATTCTACTCATCAATATATCTAGTACCTGACCTTTAAGCTAACCCTAAACTTAACCTTTCGGGCTTAGATACTTAAAACTTAAATTTAAAATCCATCATTTAATGGACCATCTTTCCCTGGGTTTGACCTCTAACCTTAACCATTCTGACTCTTTACCTAACCCTAACCACATTCTCTCCCCTCCTTTTCATTCTGCCCTCTCTATTCCCTGGCCCCTCACACTTCCGCGCGCCTCTGGGTAACTCCTCTGGTGAACTCCCGGAACGGTCACAGGCCGGTCAGAGACAGCCATTCTGCAGGGGCAAGGTGTCCGCCGTTTTGTTACAGCTAGCCCCCCCGTCTCTGTATATTCATACTTAACTCACCTTACCCTTACCCTTAAGTTGTATAGTATTCACTTTACACCTTTCATATTTATGACTCAGTCATGATACTAAGACTAGGGTAGGCGCCGGCACGTCCTCTACGGCCCGTGCATTTCCTTGGATCTCTGTATAACCATGAAGTCGTCGGGCGACATGGGAGATCTGGTGGCATTTAACCAAACCTAACCCTAACCCTAACCCCTAACCCTAACCCTAACCCTAACCCTAACCCTAACCCTAACCCTAACCCTACCCCTACCCCTACCCTAACCCTAACCCTAACCCTAAACCTAACCCTAAACCTAACCCTAACCCTAACCCTAACCCTAACCCTAACCCTAACCCTAACCTCAACCATTCGGGCTCCTTGCCTGAATTTAATATTCGTTTATAAACCTATCATCTAGACCTTAGTTTAATCCCTAACCTTAACCATTCGGGCTCCTTGCCTAAATTTAATACTCGTTAATAAACCTATCATCTAGACCTTAGTTTAATCCCTAACCTTAACCATTCGGGCTCCTTGCCTAAATTAATACTCGCTAATAAACCTATTATCTAGACCTTAGTTTAGTCCCTAACCTTAACCATTCGGGCTCCTGGCCTTAACTTAATACTCGTCAAAAACCTATTACCTAGATCTTAGTGTGATCCCTAACCTTAACCATCCGGGCTCCTTACCTAAACTTAATACACGTCAATAAACCGACCGCCTAGACCTTGGTTTAATCCCTTATCTCAACCACTAGGACTTTTTGCCTAATCTTATAATTAACCTCCACGAATAGCCTTTTTATTGTATTTTAAAAGATCTTTTACCGGTTATTACAATCCAAACAAGTTAATACGAAATAATCCTTTACACTTATACATTTATCCATCTATCCTATACTCATTACTACTTAAATTAACTCCTCCCAAACATTATGAGTCTCTGGCCGTGGTTAGCCTGGCTACCGCGAAGAGTCCGTCTCTGCTGTCAGAAGATGCTCCAGAACAACTGATACTTCTCATGAAGACTAGTGTTTAATCCGCAAGGATGACCTGGGTAGAGATTGTCAGTTGGGGTTTTGTTATTCTTCTAGAACAAAATCAACTGTTTGGGTTTCGCAGGCAACTCCGGCTGCCTTCGTCCCCTTTATTACAGACGCTTTGGGAGATCTAATATAGTTATTTATTGCAATTTAAAATAGACCTTTACCGGTTATTACAATCCAAACTAACTTAATACCAAATAATCGTTTGCGCTTTATAATTTAATCAACCTGTCCTTTACTCATTACAATTTAAATTACCTCCTCCCAAACATTATGAGTCTCTGACCGTGGTTAGCCTGGCTACCGCGAAGAGTCCGTCTCTGCTGTCAGAAGATGCTCCAGAACAACTGATACTTCTCATGAAGACTAGTGTTTAATCCGCAAGGATGACCTGGGTAGAGATTGTCAGTTGGGGTTTTGTTATTCTTCTAGAACAAAATCAACTGTTTGGGTTTCGCAGGCAACTCCGGCTGCCTTCGTCCCCTTTATTACAGACGCTTTGGGAGATCTAATATAGTTATTTATTGCAATTTAAAATAGACCTTTACCGGTTATTACAATCCAAACTAACTTAATACCAAATAATCGTTTGCGCTTTATAATTTAATCAACCTGTCCTTTACTCATCACAATTTAAATTACCTCCTCCCAAACATTATGAGTCTCTGCCGTGGTTAGCCTGGCTACCGCGAAGAGTCCGTCTCTGCTGTCAGAAGATGCTCCAGAACAACTGATACTTCTCATGAAGACTAGTGTTTAATCCGCAAGGATGACCTGGGTAGAGATTGTCAGTTGGGGTTTTGTTATTCTTCTAGAACAAAATCAACTGTTTGGGTGTCGCAGGCAACTCCGGCTGCCTTCGTCCCCTTTATTACAGACGCTTTGGGAGATCTAATATAGTTATTTATTGCAATTTAAAATAGACCTTTACCGTTATTACAATCCAAACTAACTTAATACCAAATAATCGTTTGCGCTTTATAATTTAATCAACCTGTCCTTTACTCATCACAATTTAAATTACCTCCTCCCAAACATTATGAGTCTCTGACCGTGGTTAGCCTGGCTACCGCGAAGAGTCCGTCTCTGCTGTCAGAAGATGCTCCAGAACAACTGATACTTCTCATGAAGACTAGTGTTTAATCCGCAAGGATGACCTGGGTAGAGATTGTCAGTTGGGGTTTTGTTATTCTTCTAGAACAAAATCAACTGTTTGGGTCGCAGGCAACTCCGGCTGCCTTCGTCCCCTTTATTACAGACGCTTTGGGAGATCTAATATAGTTATTTATTGCAATTTAAAATAGACCTTTACCGGTTATTACAATCCAAACTAACTTAATACCAAATAATCGTTTGCGCTTTATAATTTAATCAACCTGTCCTTTACTCATCACAATTTAAATTACCTCCTCCCAAACATTATGAGTCTCTGGCCGTGGTTAGCCTGGCTACCGCGAAGAGTCCGTCTCTGCTGTCAGAAGATGCTCCAGAACAACTGATACTTCTCATGAAGACTAGTGTTTAATCCGCAAGGATGACCTGGGTAGAGATTGTCAGTTGGGGTTTTGTTATTCTTCTAGAACAAAATCAACTGTTTGGGTCGCAGGCAACTCCGGCTGCCTTCGTCCCCTTTATTACAGACGCTTTGGGAGATCTAATATAGTTATTTATTGCAATTTAAAATAGACCTTTACCGGTTATTACAATCCAAACTAACTTAATACCAAATAATCGTTTGCGCTTTATAATTTAATCAACCTGTCCTTTACTCATCACAATTTAAATTACCTCCTCCCAAACATTATGAGTCTCTGACCGTGGTTAGCCTGGCTACCGCGAAGAGTCCGTCTCTGCTGTCAGAAGATGCTCCAGAACAACTGATACTTCTCATGAAGACTAGTGTTTAATCCGCAAGGATGACCTGGGTAGAGATTGTCAGTTGGGGTTTTGTTATTCTTCTAGAACAAAATCAACTGTTTGGGTGTCGCAGGCAACTCCGGCTGCCTTCGTCCCCTTTATTACAGACGCTTTGGGAGATCTAATATAGTTATTTATTGCAATTTAAAATAGACCTTTACCGGTTATTACAATCCAAACTAACTTAATACCAAATAATCGTTTGCGCTTTATAATTTAATCAACCTGTCCTTTACTCATCACAATTTAAATTACCTCCTCCCAAACATTATGAGTCTCTGGCCGTGGTTAACTTTGGAGAGTTTTTATCTGCGGTCAGAAAATACTCCAGAACAATTGATTCCTCACAACACCAGTGTGTAACCCGTAAGGGTGACCTGGTTGGAGATTGTCAGTTGGGGTTTTTGTTATTCTTCTAGAACAAAACCAACTATCTGGGTTTCGCAGGCAACTCCGGCTGCCTTCGTCCCCTTCATCACAGACGTTTGGGAGGCCCAATATAGTAATAACAGGATCATTATTATAATAATGATATTATTAACAATAATAATATTACAAATTTAATATTCTACTCATCAATATATCTAGTACCTGACCTTTAAGCTAACCCTAAACTTAACCTTTCGGGCTTAGATACTTAAAACTTAAATTTAAAATCCATCATTTAATGGACCATCTTTCCCTGGGTTTGACCTCTAACCTTAACCATTCTGACTCTTTACCTAACCCTAACCACATTCTCTCCCCTTCTTTTCATTCTGCCCTCTCTATTCCCTGGCCCCTCACACTTCCGCGCGCCTCTGGGTAACTCCTCTGGTGAACTCCCGGAACGGTCACAGGCCGGTCAGAGACAGCCATTTTGCAGGGGCAAGGTGTCCGCCGTTTTGTTACAGCTAGCCCCCCCGTCTCTGTATATTCATACTTAACTCACCTTACCCTTACCCTTAAGTTGTATAGTATTCACTTTACACCTTTCATGTTTATGACTCAGTCATGATACTAAGACTAGGGTAGGCGCCGGCACGTCCTCTACGGCCCGTGCATTTCCTTGGATCTCTGTATAACCATGAAGTCGTCGGGCGACATGGGGAGATCTGGTGGCACTTAAACAAACCTAACCCAGCCAGTGCCTGGAGAAACGGGGGACCTGCACCGAATTGAGTATCATTGACTGAGCCGCTCGTTTTCTCTTCCATCACTTAAGACTTTTTCTTCCGAGCCATGGTATAACCTGCATGGGTGACCTGGCTGGGATCTTCAGGTTGGGTTTTGTCACTCACGGGGTTAAGATGTTCTATTTCCCAAAATAGTACAAACAGTAGCTTTTCTAAAAACATACTGTTTGATACCTCTAATTTGATGTCCATTTAACAACCTTTCTGAAAGCGGACTATTTTATCAAATTAGACCTTCGGTAAGCTTCAACTCCCATTATTAATTAGTAAACACAATTTTCGGGTCATCTTTTCCAAAATAAACTCTATTAGAATTAGCACGTGGCCTCAAATCTGACCCCTAAACTTACCAACTGGATTGGGATGCCTGCACCTACCTCTAATATCCATCGATTAGGAGACCCTCTTACCCGTAGTTTTATACTCTCCTGCCCTGTTTATTATACAGAATTACTTACTTCTTTTTTCTCAATATTTTTTCATAGATCTTCCAATTTTCAGTGTGACCCCAATGGACTCCATGGTATCCCACCCACTGGTCAGGACCATGTTCAGTCTCCTACTAACTTACCATTATCAACACGGTTTCAAACAGACCATCTCAGGTTCAGGACTTTACCCGGTATCCTCTACTCTCAAACTACTTTAATACTTTTCTAATACGCCTTGTACTGCTGCACGGTCACCTTTTTTATAGGTCTTGTTCTACAGAGACAGGAGCCAAGGTAGCAATCGATTACATAGGGTATCTGACGTTCACAGCGTAAGTTGACCGGCGACTACACTCCACCTCGGTGAATCATCTTTTGGTAAAAATCAACCACTATTTACGGTTAATAGATTACTAAATAATAAGGTGGGAGATTATATTTAACAGCCGAACTTATATTACACCGTCTTATAGCCATTTATTCCATTTTCAGTTCCACATAAGAATCAAGACAAATCAGTGACCTTTTAACAAAATAAAAAGGGTTTTTAACTTTTTTAATAAATACAGTTCGATGTAGTCCTTCTTCTTCATTATAATCACTAATATTTAACAATGGTATAATATTGTACTTTTAAAATTATGGTTTTTCTATTTAAATACGCGTTTCTCTAAGGAACCACCAGCTTACACAGCAGCCGATGGAGGGCCGTTTAAATACTCCCCTCTTCATTTTTAATATTTCTTTCCCTTTAGCATTTATAAACTAAATTATTCTATTAAAACTAGACAAATACCTTTTAAAACAGCTAATAGTTTTGACACTTTAACACTTTCACCTTTCTGGATTTATTATAATTTTTATTACTCATAGACAAAGCAACGTCACGTGGTGACGCGCCGGCCGCTTCACGGATAGCTTTTCAGAGTGATTTGGGAGGTGATTTGATGATCTTTAACATCCTAATAATTCCATTATTAGTAGAGATATTTTAACTACTTTATAAAAATTAATGTCCTGGGGATGAGCGGCGAGGCCTGCATTCTCTCACAGCCTGCTTTAATCTCGCGGGAGGTTCGCAAGGCCTTATGGGAAATTGCACAAGTTTTAAAGGGTTTATATCGTGTTTATTAACACAAATCATCTTAATTTTCTTTTCGGACTGGTTTAATAACCTTCCAAAAAGCCTTGTACTACTGCACGATCACCGTTTTTAATGAAGGAATTTAATTTATTAATACAGAGTAGAATCATTTTCACCCCTATTTTTTATCTGAGTTATTTGGAAGGTGATTTAATGATCTTTAACATCCTCATAATTCCATTATGGTTGTAGATATTTTGACGACTTTACAAGGGGTAGGGTGCTGGGAATGAGCGACGGTGCCTGCATTTTTTCACAGCACATTAAAAATCTCGCGGGAGGTTCGCAAGGCCTCATGGGAAGAAACACGAATTTCTCAGGGTTTATATCGTTTTAATTAACACAAACCACTTTAATTTTCTTTTCAAACTGCTTTAATAATTTTCTAATACGCCTTGTACTACTGCACGATCACCTTTTTTATAGGTCATGATTTACAGAGACATGAGCCAAGGATTACAATCGATTACATAGGGTATCTGACGTTCACAGCGTAAGTTGACCGGCTACTACACTTCACCTCGGTGAATAATCTTTTTGTAAAAATCAACTACTATTCACGGTTAATAGATTACTTAATAATAAGGTGGGTTATTATATTTAACAACCGAACTTATATTACACCGTGCTACAGCCATTTATTCCATTTTCAGTTCCACATAAGAATCAAGACAAATCAGAGACCTTTAAACTAAATAAAAAGGGTTTATAACCCCTTTTTTAATAATTACAGTTCGATGTAATCCTCCTTCTTCATTAAAATCACTAATATTTAAACAATATTTTAACATTGTACTTTTAAAATTATGGTTTTTCTATTTAAATACACGTTTCTCTAAGGAACCACCTGCTCACACAGCAGCCGATGGAGGGCCGTTTAAATACTCCCCCTCTCCCTTTGAATATTCTCTCCCTTTAGCATTTATAAACTTAATAATTCTATTATGAAACTAGACTAATACCATTTAAAACAGCTAACAGTTCTGACACTATAACACTTTCACCTTACTGGATTTGTTATAATTTATATTACACATAGACCAAGCAACGTCACGTGGTGACGCGCCGGCCACTTCACGGACGGCTTTTCGGAGTAATTTTGGGGGGTGATTTAATGATCCTTAACATCCTAATAATTCCATTATTAGTATAGATATTTTGGCTACTTTATAAGACTTAAGGTGCTGGGGATGTGCGGCGAGACCTGCATTCTTTCACAGCCTGCTTAAATCTCGCGGGAGGTTCGCTAGGCCTTATGGGAAATTACACGAGTTTTAAAGGGTTTATATCGTGTTAATTAACACAAATCACTTTAATTCTCTTTTCGGACTGGTTTTATAACCTTCCAAAAAGCCTGGTACTATTGCACGATCACCGTTTTTAATAAGAGAATTTTATTAATTAATACAGAGTAGAATCATTTTCACCACTTTATTTTGAGTAATTTGGGAGGTGATTTTATGATCCTTTACATCCTAATAATTCCATTATTGGTATAGACATTTAGACTACTTTATAATAATTAATGTACTGGAGAGGAGCGGCGAGGCCTGCATTTTTTCACAGCCTGCTTAAATCTCACGGGAGGTTCGCAAGGCCTTATGGGAAATAACACGAATTTTAAAGGGTTTATATCGTCTTAATTAACACAAATCACTTTCATTTTCTTCTCGGACTGGTTTAATAACCTTCTAAAAAGCCTGGTACTATTGCACGATCACCGTTTTTCATAGGTCATAATTTACAGGGACCATTAGTCATGGTAGCAGGCCACTACGTAGGGTAACTGTCATCCACAGCGTCAGGTTACTGGCCACTACGCTTCACCTCGGTAAGTAACCTCTTTTAAATATTAGGATCCTTCCTGATGCCTTGCGGTGTATGAAGCTCAGGTTGTATTGCCCTCTGCTCTCAGGTTTAATCTATTTTTATGGTTTAATGATTAATTAATACAAATTAGTTTTTAAAAAAATATTTTTTTAAAAAATAACAAATTTATGTCAAAGCTATTGATATACAATTTTAAAGAGATATCTAACGAATTACATATTTTTCACATCTCTAAAAATTCTAATCTTGTCAATAATTAATTAATCTTTACAACTCTTAGTCACCATTATAACAAAATAATTATTATTAAAACTGCTTAAATAATTTAACAAAGGAACTGATAATTAACACGTTTTAATAATTTTATATTCCTACTCTTTAACAATTTAAGGATTTATGCTTTTCTTTGAGCTCGCTCTACCGGGGCTGACAAGGGGAGGCGTGATTCTGTTCAGTTTGGCTGCACTCCGGCGCAGCGGGAATTGACTGGATCCTACTCTTTCAGTCTGGCGGGTCCTGGTTTTGACTTAAATGGTTCTTTCCTCGGCGGAATGATCTTGAGACGTGGCGGCTGATAAGGGGAGGTGTGGCTCGCACCAACTGGATTGTTCCCCGGGACAACCAGAGCTGGTGTAGCCCGGTTCACCCCGGCCTGACGTAACTCCTGGTCCAAGCCGATGCGACCGATCCTCGAGTCTTGCCTGGGCTGGCCTTGTCTGACACGGGGAGGTGGTGCCTCCCGGTGCGGGCTGTGCTTAGGCGCGGCTGGCGCCGGTGGGACCCTCCTCCCCCAGGCCCTGTGATAGCCTGCTTGGATGTGAGCATCCTTTTCCAGGACCTATTAACTCGGAACTGGGGTAACCCTTATGGTGCGAACTATTGGCCTTGAATTTATTTAGTTAGGGGATCAGGGAAATACTAGGGATTTAATAGGAAAACTTTTTTAAGAATGTTACAAAACTCCTTTAAATATAAATAATAATGGAATTTAATTAATTAATACAGAGTAGAATCAATTTCACCCCTATTATTTATCTTAGTAATTTGGGAGGTTAATTTATGACCCTTAACATCCCAATAATTCCATTTTTGGTGACTTTATTAAGGTTTAATGGGCTGGGGATAAGGGGCGGGGCCTGCATTCTTTCACAGCCTACTTAAAATCTCGCGGGATTCCTTGGGTTACTGACATCCACAGCTTTAGGTTACCGGCCACTACACTTCACCTCGGTAAGTAACCCCCCTTTTTTAATATTAAGATCCTTCCTGATGCCTTGCGGTGTATGAAGGTCAGGTAGTGTTGCCCTCTGCTCCCTTTAGGTTGAAACATTGTCCACTGATCCATTTTAGGGATCAGTTTTGGATGCACCGGGACCTAACACGATTTATTCTTCTGTTAACACATCCTCTAGTCTATTCAGAGACTAGCCGTAGGGTGCAACGGGACCTAATACTATTTATTTTTCTGATAACACATCCTCTAGTCTATTCAGAGACTAGCCGTAGGGTGCAACGGGACCTAATACCATTTATTTTTCTGATGATACGTCCTCTGGTCTGTTTAGAGACTAGCCGAAGGGTGCAACGGGACCTATTGTTATTTATTTTTCTGATGACACATCCTCTAGTCTATTTAGGGACTAACCGAAGGATGCAACGGGACCTAAACACCTCTGTCTTTTCTCAGGTTTAATTTACTTTTATGGTCTAATAATAAATTAATTCTAATTCATTGGGTTTCTTTTTATAAAACAAAATTAATATCAAAACTATTGATATACAATTTTAAAGGAGATATCTAACAAATTACATATTTTTCACATTTCTAAAACTCTAATCTTGTTAATAATTTATTAATCCTTACAACTCTTAGTCACCATTATAACAAAATTATTGTTTAAAGAGTTTTAATAATTTAACCAAGGAACTGATAAATAACACGTTTTAATAATTTATATTTCCTACTCTGAGTTTATTTAGTCAGGGGATCAGGGAAGTACTAAGGATTTAATAGGGTTAACCTTTTATTGAGAATATTACAAAACTCCTTTAAAAATAAATAATAAGGGAATTTAATTAATTAATACAGAGTAGAATCAAGTTCACCCCAATTATTTATCTACAGAAGTATTTAGATATCTCATATTACAATCTTATAAAATATTACAAAACCCTCCTATCTTTAAATAATGACACAATTTTACTAATTTATGTAACATTAATCAATATATTCTTTTAAGATCCAGTTTACTACAAAATAATTTTGTATTACAGTCGGTTTATTCGTTGTTTTAGAGAAATCTTGTCTATTATTAGAATCCTGTTCTTTACACATTCCTACAGTTCATTTTAGGCTTTTAAAGTCAGAACTACCTTTGATACAACAACCCACCTGTTCTAACAGATCCGTAGACACTTAAGACAGTTTATTTCTAACCGCTTGACCCAAGTGGACTCGACCTTGATTCCACTGACTTAACCAACCTACCAGTCCTTTTAGTCCCCTAGTTGGGACCAATTGAAAAACATAACACAGGACCGGGGACGTGATCCACCCCGGCAGGGCCACCCCGGAAGGAGAGTGTCTGGAGATAAAGGCCGAAACACTCGATGAGCTCTGGGTCCTTCACTGAGGATGTGTTCTAAAATCTGCAAGGACTTTTTTGTTCCCCAATTAACCCTATGTTGGAGAACAAATGACAACTGACTATCCTTCACGAGGGTAATTTTACCAAACATATCATACCATTCTGTGTTTAGATAGATTCCTTAATATGACAATTAGTGTTTTTCCTGTTTTAATTAGACTCTCTTTATTTATTTCTAAATAAACGGAACCCTTTAATTAGCCACTTGGACTTTCGTGCCTAAACCTAAAAAGGTCGGATCCATCTATAGGTCTAATACTTGACCTTTATTTTACCCCTAGACCTGATCGATCAAGCCCCTCACCTAAACTTAAACCTAAGACTTATCAATAAACCTACTATTTTGACCTTAGTTCGCTCCCTAACCTCAACCATCCGGATTCCTTGCTTAAGGTTAATCCTCGCCAATTAACTTACTATCTAGACCTTAGTTTAATCCCTAACCTCAACCATTCGGGCTCCTTGCCTGAATTTAATACTCGTTAATAAACCTATCATCTAGACCTTAGTTTAATCCCTAACCTTAACCATTCGGGCTCCTTGCCTAAATTTAATACTCGTTAATAAACCTATCATCTAGACCTTAGTTTAATCCCTAACCTTAACCATTCGGGCTCCTTGCCTAAATTTAATACTCGCTAATAAACCTATTATCTAGACCTTAGTTTAGTCCCTAACCTTAACCATTCGGGCTCCTGGCCTTAACTTAATACTCGTCAAAAAACCTATTACCTAGATCTTAGTGTGATCCCTAACCTTAACCATCCGGGCTCCTTACCTAAACTTAATACACGTCAATAAACCGACCGCCTAGACCTTGGTTTAATCCCTTATCTCAACCACTAGGACTTTTTGCCTAATCTTATAATTAACCTCCACGAATAGCCTTTTTATTGTATTTTAAAATAGATCTTTTACCGGTTATTACAATCCAAACCAAGTTAATACGAAATAATCCTTTACACCTTATACATTTATCCATCTATCCTATACTCATTACTACTTAAATTAACTCCTCCCAAACATTATGAGTCTCTGGCCGTGGTTAGCCTGGCTACCGCGAAGAGTCCGTCTCTGCTGTCAGAAGATGCTCCAGAACAACTGATACTTCTCATGAAGACTAGTGTTTAATCCGCAAGGATGACCTGGGTAGAGATTGTCAGTTGGGGTTTTGTTATTCTTCTAGAACAAAATCAACTGTTTGGGTTTCGCAGGCAACTCCGGCTGCCTTCGTCCCCTTTATTACAGACGCTTTGGGAGATCTAATATAGTTATTTATTGCAATTTAAAATAGACCTTTACCGGTTATTACAATCCAAACTAACTTAATACCAAATAATCGTTTGCGCTTTATAATTTAATCAACCTGTCCTTTACTCATTACAATTTAAATTACCTCCTCCCAAACATTATGAGTCTCTGACCGTGGTTAGCCTGGCTACCGCGAAGAGTCCGTCTCTGCTGTCAGAAGATGCTCCAGAACAACTGATACTTCTCATGAAGACTAGTGTTTAATCCGCAAGGATGACCTGGGTAGAGATTGTCAGTTGGGGTTTTGTTATTCTTCTAGAACAAAATCAACTGTTTGGGTCGCAGGCAACTCCGGCTGCCTTCGTCCCCTTTATTACAGACGCTTTGGGAGATCTAATATAGTTATTTATTGCAATTTAAAATAGACCTTTACCGGTTATTACAATCCAAACTAACTTAATACCAAATAATCGTTTGCGCTTTATAATTTAATCAACCTGTCCTTTACTCATCACAATTTAAATTACCTCCTCCCAAACATTATGAGTCTCTGACCGTGGTTAGCCTGGCTACCGCGAAGAGTCCGTCTCTGCTGTCAGAAGATGCTCCAGAACAACTGATACTTCTCATGAAGACTAGTGTTTAATCCGCAAGGATGACCTGGGTAGAGATTGTCAGTTGGGGTTTTGTTATTCTTCTAGAACAAAATCAACTGTTTGGGTTCGCAGGCAACTCCGGCTGCCTTCGTCCCCTTTATTACAGACGCTTTGGGAGATCTAATATAGTTATTTATTGCAATTTAAAATAGACCTTTACCGGTTATTACAATCCAAACTAACTTAATACCAAATAATCGTTTGCGCTTTATAATTTAATCAACCTGTCCTTTACTCATCACAATTTAAATTACCTCCTCCCAAACATTATGAGTCTCTGGCCGTGGTTAACTTTGGAGAGTTTTTATCTGCGGTCAGAAAATACTCCAGAACAATTGATTCCTCACAACACCAGTGTGTAACCGTAAGGGTGACCTGGTTGGAGATTGTCAGTTGGGGTTTTGTTATTCTTCTAGAACAAAACCAACTATCTGGGTTTCGCAGGCAACTCCGGCTGCCTTCGTCCCCTTCATCACAGACGTTTGGGAGGCCCAATATAGTAATAACAGGATCATTATTATAATAATGATATTATTAACAATAATAATATTACAAATTTAAATATTCTACTCATCAATATATCTAGTACCTGACCTTTAAGCTAACCCTAAACTTAACCTTTCGGCTTAGATACTTAAAACTTAAATTTAAAATCCATCATTTAATGGACCATCTTTCCCTGGGTTTGACCTCTAACCTTAACCATTCTGACTCTTTACCTAACCCTAACCACATTCTCTCCCCTTCTTTTCATTCTGCCCTCTCTATTCCCTGGCCCCTCACACTTCCGCGCGCCTCTGGGTAACTCCTCTGGTGAACTCCCGGAACGGTCACAGGCCGGTCAGAGACAGCCATTTTGCAGGGGCAAGGTGTCCGCCGTTTTGTTACAGCTAGCCCCCCCGTCTCTGTATATTCATACTTAACTCACCTTACCCTTACCCTTAAGTTGTATAGTATTCACTTTACACCTTTCATGTTTATGACTCAGTCATGATACTAAGACTAGGGTAGGCGCCGGCACGTCCTCTACGGCCCGTGCATTTCCTTGGATCTCTGTATAACCATGAAGTCGTCGGGCGACATGGGGAGATCTGGTGGCACTTAAACAAACCTAACCCTAACCCTAACCCTACCCCTAACCCCTAACCCTAACCCCTAACCCTAACCCTAACCCGTCAAACATGTGCCCGTGCTCTCCCCTGTCACCACTAGATGGTGACAGGGGACCTTTATTTCTTTACCTAACCCTAACCCTAACCCTAACCCCTAACCCTAACCCTCCTTCTGCCTACGGCAGCGAGATCAAAATATTTAACCCCTAACCAGCCAGTGCCTCTTGATTACATGTCCAGGGTGTATGAACTCTCAGGTCTAGGACTCCGCAGTTGCTGTGTGGAGATCCATATATCTCCAGAGACACACTCTCCCTCAGTCTAATCCTAAACCCAACCGTCCCCCTCTCCAGGCTGAAACCTAAAAGGGATGCCGACGTGTTAAGCCCTATCTTGTGACGAAAGCTATATATTACGCACACATACGGTAGCACGTGAATTGTAAATTTAAACTGAAGAAAACACAACAATTTGGAGTTAATATTTTATTGGGGTCAAAGGTCAAACAATGGGATTACGAAATACATTGATACTTACCTGCCCACGGGAACATATGGAATTGGGGCATACGGAGGCTTTACGAGGCCCCGCCCACGCCGCAATGATACAGTGAGGAAGCCCTCTCTGGGCTCACTCTGTTCTGATCACTGGTCCTAATGCACGCGGATGCCTGCTCGCACGGCTGCATATTTTTATGACACACACTGCCGGAATTGATCCACTGAGCAGGGCTTATCCTGGGAGGAGATTGTATAGTTCGTAATAAGCCGAAACAGTCAATGATACCTAGGTCGACTACTGACGATGTGTAATTTTTTAATGTGGATGACATGAGAAACACTACAATGGCGTGTCATCTAACATAATTTTTGATTAAACACAGTTTACGAGAGGAGCTGGAGTGAGATGATTATACCTGGATATGTTTCAACGATGGAGCGTGCATCGATCCTTCTGCCTACGGCAGCGAGATCAAAATATTTAACCCCTAACCCTAACCCTAACCCTAACCCTACTCCTAACCCTAACCCTACTACCTAACCAAAACCTAACCCTAACCCTAACCCCTAACCCTAACCCAAACCCTAACCACAGGACCCATCGTATCAACCTAAATAGGAAATTTGCAGTACAGCCATTTGGCCACAACACAACATTACATTGAAACCATACACTTCCTGGTTTTTCAGAGTATTTCCCATGATGCCATGGGGGAGAATTAGGGGTTTAAAACGATTTAAAACGGTTGAAAATTAACGAAATTAACATAATTTTGATTGCAAACTTAATAAATAATATTGGAGAACGAGGTATCATCTTTAAAATAGCATTTTTCCCAAATATAAAATTTCATACTAAACCACGACTCAATGGTATTGGCCCACACATGACTACCCTGGCGTTTTCAGCACAGAAGCACCACGAATTGACTGAGCTCTGCCTTAGGGTAGGTTCCTTCTTTTCGTAGCTTGGTCAAAGCTAGCATTTGGGGATTGGTAACCCTGGGGAATCAGTGTCTGGAGACTTTGTCTTGGCTGATTCTCTCTGTGTGTGTTGCTCGGGACGTATGTGCCATACAAACACACACAGCTCATGCTCTGTGGAAGGAAAACGGAAAGGGGCGTGGCTAGCATTTGGGGGTTGATAACCCTGGGGAATCAGTGTCTGGAGGCTTTGTCTTGGCTGATTTTCTCTGTGTGTGTTGCTCGGGACGTATGTGCCATACAAACACACACAGCTCATGCTTGTAAAAGGAAAACGGAAAGGGGCGGGACTAGTGCGGCAAATCTCCGGTTCCCTAGGTCGGACCTCGATTTACCATGGCTGGTGAGGTGAGCTTCGGTTTTTTCGGTGGGGCGGTGCTCTGGCACGGCTGTTATCGATCGGACCTGGTTCCCCCAGCAAGTTGGGACGAGCTCTGTACTAAAGTGACCTATCCCTCGGTCGGACCTCGGTCTGCCGTGGCTGATACGGGGAGGCGACTCTGTCCAAATAGGCGGTGCTTTGGCGCAGCTGATGTTGGTTGGGCTCGGCTCCCCCAGGCACGGTGAGATCTTGTCTGGACTGGTGCGGTACGTGTCTCGGTCAGATCTCGGTCTGCCACGGCTGATACGGGGAGGTGTGGTTCCTTTCAATTAGGCGGTGCCCCATCACTGCTGATATTGGTGGAGCCCGGTTCCCCCGCTTGGCGGGGCCTGGTCTGAGCGGGTACGGTAGGTCCCTCAGTCTGACCTCGGTCTACCGTGGCTGATACGGGGAGGTGTGGTTCTTTTCGATTAAGCGGTGCCCCCATCACAGCTGATATCGATTGAGCCCGGTTCCCCCGGCTTAACGTAACCTTGTCTGTACTGTGGCGATACATCTCCGGTTCTCCCGGTGAGGCAGTGCTTTGTCACGGCTGGCGCTGGGGGACCGGTTCTTGGATAAGAGCACCGTTCTTCTTCAGGCCCAACTGACTTGATTCTGGGGAAGCCAGAAATGGTGCAAACGATTGGTTTCAAGTGGGTTGGGTGGTAAGTATGCGGCCCCTTTGGGTTCCACTCGGAACAGCACGCAAAGTGGGTGGTCCAGGCTCTCAGGACATTAAACGTAGCCAAGTCTTCTACGGGGTTAGACCCACCATTGCAGCAGCCCATTTTACACCACACACGTTTAGTTTTATTTCAATTCCCCTTTAATAATTATTTCCCCTTTTTAGATCCAACTTTAGGTAGAAACATCGTCCACTAGTCCATTTTAGGGACTAGCCTTGGATACAACGGGACCTAGCACTTTTGATTCTTCTGATGACACGTCCTCTAGTCTATTTAGAGACTAGCCGTAGGATGCAACGGGACCTAACACCTCTGTCTTTTCTCAGGTTTAATTCATTTTTATAGTTAAATGATATTCATAAAAACTAGTTGGACTAAAAAAACAAAATTAATATTAAAACTATTTATAAACAATTTAACAAAAAAATAGATATTTTACAACTTAAATATTGGTCATATCTCTAAAAATCTAAACTAGTCAATAAATAATTAATCTTTACAACTCATAGTTACCATTATAACAAAATTATTATTGAAACTAGTTAAACAATTTAACAAAGGAATTGATAAATAACACGTTTTAATAATTTTACATTTCTTAATCTTTAACAAATTAAAGATAAATGCTTTTCTACAACTCATAGTTTTCATAAAAACAATATTTATCAAAATAAGGATACCGTTCTTTTTGCTTCCACATAGTTCGTTCTTAAGCTTCTAAAGTCAGAACAACTAATTAATACAACAACTGAGCCTTCTTTTCACTGGATCCGTCCGGGTCATGGTCGTGGGGTTCTGGTCTATTGACCCACTCTTTCTCTACGCTTAGATTCACTGACTTGACCAACCTACCAGTCCTTTTCTACTCCCCTAGTTGGGATCAATTGAAAAATAATAACACACTACCGGGGACTTGATCAACCTCGGCGGGGCCACCCTGGGGTGAGGGTGTCTGGTGATAATGGCCGAAACACCCGATGATCTCTGGGTCCACTACTGAGGATGTGTTCTAAAATCTTAAAGGACTTTTTTGTTCCCCAAATAACCCTATTTTGGAGTACAAATGACAACTGACTATCCTTCACGATGGTAATTTTACCAACTTATCGTATCATTCTGTTTTTAGATAGACTACTAAACATGGCGATTAGTGTTTTCCTGTTAAAATAATGCTCTGTTTGTTGATATCCAAATAAACGGAGCACTTTAAATTAACCACTTGGACTATCGTGCCTAACCTTAAAATATCAGATCCATCTATTAGTGTAATACTTGATCTTTTTTCTGACCCCTAGACCTAATCGGTCGAGCCCCTTGCGTAAACTTAAACTTAATACTTATCAATAAACCTACTATCTTGACCTTAGTTTAATCCCTAACCTTAACCATTCGGGCTCCTTGCCTAAATCTAATACTCGCCAATAAACTTACTATCTAGACCTTAGTTTAATCCCTAAACTCAACCATTCGGGCTCCTTGCCTAAATGTAATACTCGTCAATAAACCTATTATCTAGACCTTAGTTTAATCCCTAACCTTAACCATTCGGGCTCCTGGCCTAAACTTAATACTCGTAAATAAACCTATTACCTAGACCTTAGTGTAATCCCTAACTTTAACCATCCGGGCTCCTTACCTAAACTTAATACTCGTCAATAAACCCATTACCTAGACCTTAGTTTAATCCCTAATATCAACCACTAGGGCTCTTTGCCTAATCTTATAATTAATCTACACAAATAGCCTATTTATTGAAATTTAAAATAGACTATTTAACCTGTAAGTACAATCCAAACTAACTTAATACCAAATAATCGTTTACACCTTATAAATTAATCAACCTATCCTATACTCATTACAACTTAAATTAACTCCTCCCAAACATTATGAGCCTCTGGCCGTGGTTAGCTTGGCTACCGCGAAGAGTCCGTCTCTGCTGTCAGAAGATGCTCCAGAGCAACTGATATTTCTCATGAAGACCAGTGTGTAAGCTGCAAGGGTGACCTGGGTGGAGATTGTCAGTTGGGGTTTTGTTATTCTTCGAGAACAAAACCAACTGTTTGGTGGTCGCAGGCAACTCCGGCTGCCTTCGTCCCCTTTATTACAGACGTTTGGGAGATCTAAGGTAGTTATTTATTGCAATTTAAAATAGACCTTTTACCTGTTATTACAATCCAAACTAACTTAATACCAAATAATCGTTTACACTTTATAACTTAATTAACCTATCCTATACTCATTACAACTTAAATGAAATCCTCCCAAACATTATGAGTCTCTGGCCGTGGTTAACTTTGGAGAGTTTTATCTGCGGTCAGAAAATACTCCAGAACAATTGATTCCTCACAACACCAGTGTGTAACCCGTAAGGGTGACCTGGTTGGAGATTGTCAGTTGGGGTTTTTGTTATTCTTCTAGAACAAAACCAACTATCTGGGTTTCGCAGGCAACTCCGGCTGCCTTCGTCCCCTTCATCACAGACGTTTTGGGAGGCCTAATATAATTATTTATTATCGTTCAAAATAGACCTTTCACCTGTCATTACAATCCATACTAATTTAATACCAAATAATCGTTCACATCTTATAACTTAGACTGATTCACTAAAGCCTGATTCACTAAAGCCTGATTCACTAAAGACTGGACTGATTCACTAGAGACTGATTCACTACAGACTGATTCACTAAAGCCTGATTCACTAAAGACTGGACTGATTCACTAAAGACTGATTCACTACAGACTGATTCACTAAAGACTGATTCACTAAAGACTGATTCACTAAAGACTGGACTGATTCACTAGAGACTGATTCACTACAGACTGATTCACTAAAGCCTGATTCACTAAAGACTGGACTGATTCACTAGAGACTGATTCACTACAGACTGATTCACTAAAGCCTGATTCACTAAAGACTGGACTGATTCACTAAAGACTGGACTGATTCACTAAAGACTGATTCACTACAGACTGATTCACTAAAGCCTGATTCACTAAAGCCTGATTCACTAAAGACTGGACTGATTCACTAGAGACTGATTCACTACAGACTGATTCACTAAAGCCTGATTCACTAAAGACTGGACTGATTCACTAAAGACTGATTCACTACAGACTGATTCACTAAAGACTGATTCAATAAAGACTGATTCACTAAAGACTGGACTGATTCACTAGAGACTGATTCACTACAGACTGATTCACTAAAGCCTGATTCACTAAAGACTGGACTGATTCACTAAAGACTGATTCACTAAAGACTGATTCACTACAGACTGATTCACTAAAGCCTGATTCACTAAAGCCTGATTCACTAAAGACTGGACTGATTCACTAGAGACTGATTCACTACAGACTGATTCACTAAAGCCTGATTCACTAAAGACTGGACTGATTCACTAAAGACTGATTCACTACAGACTGATTCACTAAAGACTGATTCAATAAAGACTGATTCACTAAAGACTGGACTGATTCACTAGAGACTGATTCACTACAGACTGATTCACTAAAGCCTGATTCACTAAAGACTGGACTGATTCACTACAGACTGATTCACTACAGACTGATTCACTAAAGCCTGATTCACTAAAGACTGGACTGATTCACTAAAGACTGATTCACTACAGACTGATTCACTAAAGACTGATTCACTAAAGCCTGATTCACTAAAGACTGGACTGATTCACTAGAGACTGATTCACTACAGACTGATTCACTAAAGCTTGATTCACTAAAGACTGGACTGATTCACTAAAGCCTGATTCACTATAGACTGGACTGATTCACTAGAGACTGATTCACTACAGACTGATTCACTAAAGCCTGATTCACTAAAGACTGGACTGATTCACTAAAGACTGATTCACTAAAGACTGGACTGATTCACTAAAGCCTGATTCACTAAAGACTGATTCACTAAAGCCTGATTCACTAAAGACTGGACTGATTCACTAAAGACTGATTCACTACAGACTGATTCACTAAAGCCTGATTCACTAAAGACTGGACTGATTCACTAAAGACTGATTCACTAAAGACTGATTCACTAAAGAATGATTCACTAAAGACTGATTCACTAAAGCCTGATTCACTAAAGACTGGACTGATTCACTAGAGACTGATTCACTACAGACTGATTCACTACAGACTGATTCACTAAAGCCTGATTCACTAAAGACTGGACTGATTCACTAGAGACTGATTCACTACAGACTGATTCACTAAAGCCTGATTCACTAAAGACTGGACTGATTCACTAAAGACTGATTCACTACAGACTGATTCACTAAAGCCTGATTCACTAAAGACTGGACTGATTCACTAAAGACTGATTCACTAAAGAATGATTCACTAAAGACTGATTCACTAAAGCCTGATTCACTAAAGCCAGATTCACTAAAGACTGGACTGATTCACTAGAGACTGATTCACTACAGACTGATTCACTAAAGCCTGATTCACTAAAGACTGGACTGATTTACTAAAGACTGATTCACTACAGACTGATTCACTAAAGCCTGATTCACTAAAGACTGATTCACTAAGACTGATTCACTAAAGCCTGATTCACTAAAGACTGATTCACTAAAGACTGATTCACTAAAGCATGAATGCCTGATTCACTAAAGCGATTCACTATAGACTGATTCACTAAAGCCTGATTCACTAATGACTGATTCACTAAAGATTGATTCACTAAAGACTGATTCACTAAAGCATGATTGCCTGATTCACTAAAGACTAATTCACTAAAGCCTGATTCACTAAAGCCTCATTCACTAAAGCCTGATTCACTAAAGGACTGATTCACTAAAGCCTGATTGACTAAAGCCTGATTCACTAAAGAATGGACTGATTCACTAAAGCCTGATTCACTAATGCCTGATTCACTAAAGACTGATTCACTATAGACTGATTCACTATAGACTGATTGACTAAAGAATGGACTGATTCACTAAAGCCTGATTCACTAAAGACTGGACTGATTCACTAAAGACTGATTCACTACAGACTGATTCACATAAAGCCTGATTCACTAAAGCCTGATTCACTAAAGACTGGACTGATTCACTAGAGACTGATCACTACAGACTGATTCACTAAAGCAGCTGATTCACAAAGACTGATTCACTAAAGACTGATTCACTAAAGCATGATTCACTAAAGACTGATTCACTAAAGACTGATTCACTAAAGCATGAATGCCTGATTCAACTAAAGCCGATTCACTAAAGACTGATTCACTAAAGCCTGATTCACTAATGACTGATTCACTAAAGATTGATTCACTAAAGACTGATTCACTAAAGCATGATTGCCTGATTCACTAAAGACTGATTCACTAAAGCCTGATTCACTAAAGCCCATTCACTAAAGCCTGATTCACTAAAGACTGATTCACTAAAGCCTGATTGACTAAAGCCTGATTCACTAAAGACTGGACTGATTCACTAAAGCCTGATTCACTAATGCCTGATTCACTAAAGACTGATTCACTAAAGACTGATTCACTAAAGCCTGATTCACTAAAGCCTGATTCACTAAAGACTGGACTGATTCACTAGAGACTGATTCAATACAGATTGATTCACTAAAGCTGATTCACTAAAGACTGGACTGATTCACTAAAGCCTGATTCACTAAAGCCTGATTCACTAAAGACTGGACTGATTCACTAAAGACTGATTCACTACAGACTGATTCACTAAAGCCTGATTCACTAAAGCCTGATTCACTAAAGACTGGACTGATTCACTAGAGACTGATTCACTACAGACTGATTCACTAAAGCCTGATTCACTAAAGACTGGACTGATTCACTAAAGACTGATTCACTAAAGCTGACTGATTACTAAAGCCTGATTCCTAAGACTGGACTGATTCACTAGAGACTGATTCACTAAATCCGGATTCACTAATGCCTGATTCACTAAAGCCTGATTCACTAAAGACTGATGATCACTAAAGACTGATTCACTAAGCCTGATTCACTAAAGCCTGATTCACTAAAGCTGATTCACTAAAGATTGATTCACTAAAGCATGATTCACTAAAGCCGGATTCACTAAAGCCTGATTCACTAAAGACTGGACTGATTCACTAGAGACTGATTCATCTACAGACTGATTCACTAAAGCCTGATTCACTAAAGACTGGACTGATTCACTAGAGACTGATTCACTACAGACTGATTCACTAAAGCCTGATTCACTAAAGACTGTGATTCACTAAAGACTGATTCACTACAGACTGATCACTAAAGCCTGATTCACTAAAGCCTGATTCACTAAAGACTGGACTGATTCACTAGAGACTGATTCACTACAGACCTGGATTCACTAAAGCCATTCACTAAAGACTGGACTGATTCACTAAAGACTGATTCACTAAAGACTGGACTGATTTACTAAAGCCTGATTCACTAAAGACTGGACTGATTCACTAGAGACTGATTCACTAAATCCGGATTCACTAATGCCTGATTCACTAAAGCCTGATTCACTAAAGACTGATTCACTAAAGCCTGATCACTAAAGCCTGATTCACTAAAGACTGATTCACTAAAGATGATTCACTAAAGCATGATTCACTAAAGCCGGATTCACTAAAGCCTGATTCACTAAAGACTGGACTGATTCACTAGAGACTGATTCACTACAGACTGATTCATAAAGCCTGATTCACTAAAGACTGGACTGATCACTAAAGAATGATTCACTAAAGACTGATTAACTTAAGCCTGATTCACTAAAGACTGATTCAGTAAAGCCGGATTCACTAAAGCCTGATTCACTAAAGACTGGACTGATTCACTAGAAGACTGATTCACTAAAGACTGGACTGATTCACTAGAGACTGATTCACTACAGACTGGATTCACTAAAGCTGATTCACTAAGACTGATTCACTACAGACTGATTCACTAGAGACTGATTCACTACAGACTGATTCACTAAAGCCTGATTCACTAAAGACTGGACTGATCACTAAAGACTGATTCACTACAGACTGATTCACTAAAGACTCATTCACTAAAGCCTGATTCACTAAAGACTGGACTGATTCACTAGAGACTGATTCACTACAGACTGATTCACTAAAGCCTGATCACTAAAGACTGGACTGATTCACTAAAGACTGATTCACCAAAGACTGACTGATTCACTAAAGCCTGATTCACTAAAGACTGATTCACTAAAGACTGATTCACTAAAGCCTGATTCACTAAAGCCTGATTCACTCAGACTGGACTGATTCACTAGAGCTGATTTACTAAAGCCGGATTCACTAATGCCTGATTCACTAAAGCCTGATTCACTAAAGACTGATTCACTAAAGCCTGATTCACTAAATCCTGATTCACTAAAGACTGGACTGATTCAGTAGAGACTGATTCACTACAGACTGATTCACTAAAGCCTGATTCACTAAAGACTGGACTGATTCACTAAAGAATGATTCACTAAAGACTGATTCACTAAAGCCTGATTCACTAAAGCCTGATTCACTAAAGACTGGACTGATTCACTAGAGACTGATTCACTACAGACTGATTCACTAAAGCCTGATTCCTAAAGACTGGACTGATTCACTAAAGACTGATTCACTAAAGACTGGACTGATTCACTAAGCCTGATTCACTAAAGACTGACTGATTCACTAGAGACTGATTCACTAAAGCCAGATTCACTAATGCCTGATTCACTAAAGACTGATTCACTAAAGCCTGATTCACAAAAGCCTGATTCACTAAAGACTGGACTGATTCACTAGAGACTGATTCACTACAGACTGATTCACTAAAGCCTGATTCACTAAGACTGATTCACTAAAGCCTGATTCACTAATCCTGATTCACTAAGACTGGACTGATTCACTAGAGACTGATTCACTACAGACTGATTCACTAAAGCCTGATTCACTAAAGCTGGACTGATTCACTAAAGAATGATTCACTAAAGACTGATTCACTAAAGCCTGATTCACTAAAGACTGGACTGATTCACTAAAGACTGATTCTAAAGCCTGATTCACTAAAGCCTGATTCACTAAAGACTGGACTGATTCACTAAGACTGATTCACTACAGACTGATTCACTAAAGCCTGATTCACTAAAGACTGATTCACTAAAGACTGATTCACTACAGACTGATTCATTGTTTGTTCAAACCCCACTGCAGTCAGCATTTCGTTCATGGGGATTGCCCTCAGTATTGAGAATGTAAGTCGCTTTGGATAACAGCGTCTAACAAGTAAAATGTAATGTAATGTAAAATAGTGTGGGGGGGGACTCCTCTGATAGGGTACCTGCACGAAACACTGTACATACTACACAGCCGCCTCATATTACATGTATGGCATATTTAGTTGAGCTGTTCACTTTTAAAAGTTGTCTTATTGTAAGAAGTTGGGAAATGTTTTTAAAAATATTGTTTCATTTCAAACCTTTATTTAACCAGATTGGTCCCTTGAGATCATAGATCTCTTTTTCAAGGGAGACCTGCAGCAAATAGGTTCCACATGAAACATAAAAACAACATAAAACAATAGAGGACATCATACAACATATTTACAAGCTACATTTACATGCTTATCGACATTTACAAATACTCATAGTTTTATTCCTTGCGTAGTAACAATATCCAAAGTTGTCTCTGGTGTCTTTTGGCTTTTGAAAAGAGCATTACCTTAGTTTTATCAACATTTAAAAGAAGCTTAAGCTCAGAGAGCTGCGTCTGAATAATATTAAAACAGCCTGTAATTTAACAACAGCCTCCTTAATGGAGGGACCTACACAATACATCACGGTATCGTCCGCATAAAAATGTAAAGTTGCTCCAGAGACATTTTCCCCTAAACTGTTGATATAGATGGACATTTCTAAATAATTTTCCTGCACTTTAATTGTAAAGTTTTTATTTGTGTTTCAATCAGAATCAGAAGTCCTTTATGAGTCCCGCAGCTTCACAGCAGATCTGATCAAAGGCAGACCATAATAAAAAAAATGAGCTAACATTGAATATATATATATATATATATTGTTACAACCCGGCTCCTGGGCTGCAACATAAAGCTGGGAGGCGAGACGAGGGGTATGATTATAATAATAGTTTATTCATAATAAACAAGATAGAATAGAACCAGCAACAGGTCCCCGAG
>JAAKFY010000199.1:185683-203183 GCA_011823955.1 Dissostichus mawsoni | reverse complement strand
TTCATCCGGTAAGGACTGTCCCATCCATGACCTGTCCATCAAAACCGGCACCTCTGTTGTTTCCTGACTCAGACTGCAAGGAACCTGGGCGTGACACTGGACGACCAGCTGAACTGCTAACATCGCTGCTACATCCCGATCTTGCAGATACACACTCTCCAACATCAGAGGACATCCTTACTGTCCCCTACTGTCCCCTTCTGTCCCCTACTGTCCCCTTCTGTCCCCTCTGATCCCTACTGTTCCCTACTGTTCCCTTCTGTCCCCTACTGACCCCTATTGACCCCTACTGTCCCCTACTGACCCCTACTGTCCCCTACTGAACCCTACTGTCCACTTCTGACCCCTATTGACCCCTACTGTCCCCTTCTGTCCCCTACTGACCCCTACTGTCGATGCGGTCATCTTTGTACACGGGAAAAATACTGAAATAATCACATCTTGTCTCTCAAATGCTTTGGACAAGGTTCAACACCGGCTGAACAACATTTGCTTACAGTTAAATGTAAAAAAACAGTATGCATGATGTTCAGTAAACGACCAGTCAAAATCGAAGGATCCAATGTGTTTTTAAACGGAGCAGAAATAGAACTAGTCCCCCACTTCAAGTATCTTGGAGTCTGAATGGACTCGAACTTGAATTTTAAGAAACATATTAAGAAAGTGTCTAATACTATTAAATTCAACTTGCAACATTTTAAACAAATCAGACCTTTCTTAACTGTCAATGCTGCAAAGTCAGACCTCCGCTGTATGACTCTATCCCACATTGAATACTGTTGTGTAAAAACTGTTCGTTTGCTTGTGCCACAAACCTGAAACCCATAGAACAGCTGTACAAGAGAGCTATCAAGGTGTTTGACAGAAAGCCACATTCATACCACCACTTTCCATCCTTGATAAACACAATTTCTTGAGTTTTACAATTTTAAGTCTTTTATAAGTATGTGTTTTTTTTTATAAATGTTTACATGGACTGCCCCCCCCCCTCCCTTAGGGGAATTCATCCACAAAAAAACACACTGGACGCTGCATTAGGTCAGAAACCAGAGGAGACTGTGAAGTCCACCGTAGACGGACCACTTTTGGAAAAATGTCCTCTCCATTAAAGGCAGCTCATTGTGGAATAGCCTCCTAACTGAGATACGGGATTGTTCCACTCTCAATAGCTTCAAAGGACAACTAAAAGAATGGATGAGAAACAAACAGACGTGCAATCACCGCTAAATGCACTTTAACACAGGGGTATCTCCTCTCTCTCTCTCTCTTTATGCATCTCTTGTATCTCCTCTCTCTCTTTATGCATCTCTTGTATCTCCTCTCTCTCTTTATGCATCTCTTGTATCTCTCTCTCTCTCTTTATGCATCTCTTGTATCTCCTCTCTTCTCTCTTTATGCATCTCTTGTATCTCTCTCTCTCTCTCTCTCTTTATGCATCTCTTGTATCTCTCTCTCTCTCTTTATGCATCTCTTGTATCTCCTCTCTCTCTCTCTCTTTATGCATCTCTTGTATCTCCTCTCTCTCTCTCTTTATGCATCTCTTGTATCTCCTCTCTCTCTCTCTTTATGCATCTCTTGTATCTCTCTCTCTCTTTATGTATCTCTTGTATCTCCTCTCTCTCTCTCTTTATGTATCTCTTGTATCTCCTCTCTCTCTCTCTTTATGCATCTCTTGTATCTCTCTCTCTCTTTATGTATCTCTTGTATCTCCTCTCTCTCTCTTTATGCATCTCTTGTATCTCTCTCTCTCTCTCTCTCTTTATGCATCTCTTGTATCTCCCCTCTCTCTCTCTCTCTTTATGCATCTTGTATCTCATCTCTCTCTCTCTCTCTTTTATGCATCTCTTGTATCTCCTCTCTCTCTCTCTTTATGCATCTCTTGTATATCTCTCCCTCTCTTTATGTATCTCTTGTATCTCCTCTCTCTCTCTCTTTATGCATCTCTTGTATCTCCTCTCTCTCTCTCTTTATGCATCTCTTGTATATCTCTCTCTCTCTTTATGTATCTCTTGTATCTCTCTCTCTCTCTTTATGCATCTCTTGTATCCTCTCTCTCTCTCTCTTTATGCATCTCTTGTATCTCTCTCTCTCTCTCTCTCTTTATGCATCTCTTGTATCTCTCTCTCTCTCTTTATGCATCTCTTGTATCTCCTCTCTCTCTCTCTTTATGCATCTCTTGTATCTCCTCTCTCTCTCTCTTTATGCATCTCTTGTATCTCCTCTCTCTGTCTTTATGCTCTTGTATCTCTCTCTCTCTTTATGCATCTCTTATCTCCTCTCTCTCTCTCTTTATGCATCTCTTGTATCTCTCTCTCTCTGTCTTTATGCATCTCTTGTATCTCCTCTCTCTCTTCTATGTATCTCTTGTATCTCCTCTCTCTGTCTTTATGCATCTCTTGTATCTCTCTCTCCTCTCTCTCTTTATGCATCTCTTGTATCTCTCTCTCTCTCTTTATGCATCTCTTGTATCTCTCTCTCTCTCTCTCTCTCTTTATGCATCTCTTGTATCTCTCTCTCTCTCTCTTTACGCATCTCTTGTATCTCCTCTCTCTCTCTCTTTATGCATCTCTTGTATCTCTCTCTCTCTCTCTCTTCTCTCTCTCTTTATGCATCTCTTGTATCCCTCTCTCTCTCTCTTTATGCATCTCTTGTATCTCCTCTCTCTCTCTCTCTCTCTCTTTATGCATCTCTTGTATCTCCTCTCTCTCTTTATGCATCTCTTGTATCTCCTCTCTCTCTCTTTATGCATCTCTTGTATCTCATCTCTCTCTCTCTCTCTCTTTATGCATCTTTGTATCTCCTCTCTTCTCTCTCTTTATGCATCTCTTGTATCTCCTCTCTCTGTCTTTATGCATCTCTTGTATCTCTCTCTCTCTCTTTATGCATCTCTTGTATCTCCTCTCTCTCTCTCTTTATGCATCTCTTGTATCTCTCTCTCTCTGTCTTTATGCATCTCTTGTATCTCCTCTCTCTCTCTCTTTATGTATCTCTTGTATCTCCTCTCTGTCTTATGCATCTCTTGTATCTCTCTCTCTCTCTCTTTATGCATCTCTTGTATCTCCTCTCTCTCTCTCTTTATGCATCTCTTGTATCTCTCTCTCTCTCTCTCTCTCTTTATGCATCTCTTGTATCTCCTCTCTCTCTCTCTTTACGCATCTCTTGTATCTCCTCTCTCTCTCTCTTTATGCATCTCTGTATCTATCTCTCTCTCTCTCTCTCTCTCTCTCTCTTTATGCATCTCTTGTATCTCTCTCTCTCTTTATGCATCTCTTGTATCTCCTCTCTCTCTCTCTCTCTCTTTATGCATCTCTTGTATCTCCTCTCTCTCTTTATGCATCTCTTGTATCTCTCTCTCTCTCTCTTTATGCATCTCTTGTATCTCTCCTCTCTCTCTTTATGCATCTCTTGTATCTCTCTCTCTCTTTATGCATCTCTTGTATCTCCTCTCTCTCTCTCTTTATGCATCTCTTGTATCTCCTCTCTCTCTCTCTCTCTCTCTCTCTTTATGCATCTCTTGTATCTCCTCTCTCTCTTTATGCATCTTGTATCTCTCTCTCTCTCTTTATGTATCTCTTGTATCCTCTCTCTCTCTCTCTTTATGCATCTCTTGTATCTATCTCTCTCTCTCTCTCTCTCTCTTTATGCATCTCTTGTATCTCTCTCTCTTTATGCATCTCTTGTATCTCCTCTCTCTCTCTCTCTTTATGTATCTCTTGTATCTCCTCTCTCTCTCTTTATGCATCTCTTGTATCTTTGTAGCTGCTACATTGTGCTGCCAGGTGGTTAGGGTTAGGTGATAACCCGTAAATGCTTGCATGCTGCTCATGCTCTTTCTGCATATCATGTATTTATTTTGGCTGTGTATATAAATGTCTTGTTCTTATATGTTGTATGTGAGGGACTACGGATGGAAATGAGCTCAAAGCTAAAATCTGGCATATTTACATTTGAAACATTATTTGTTTAAAGTGTTCATCAATGACCCTAAGCCTCAATGTCCATTGGGTTAGAGTCCCTATTCAATTAAACGTTAACCTGTTAAGCACTGAGCCTGTTTTCAGGTCTCAGGTTCGAAAATGACGTTCCCAGAACAAATGACCATATCTTCTCTTCTAAAAGGTTAAATTAATAGTCTTTTCTCTCAAAGTAATGATAAACCTGTGAGTTGGATGTAGAAAAGTCAGAATCAATATAGATGTTTTTTATTTTAAAGTAAATTCAGATTGAACATAGTAAAAAACTGTAAATTATAGTGTCCGTCCAAAACTTATTTTTTACTTATAGTGAAAACTACCCTTGGATGATGGTAAGGTAGACTAAAAGCTTTAGGAATCCAAAGTACAACATATAATAAGTACCCTGTATCAAGATTGATGCAAAACAAGTGACATTTGACCTTTTTAGAGAGGTTTAGCTAAAAGAACTCCACTTCTGAGGTGATCTGGGTGGAAATGGCCTTTTTTACCGTTTCTCTGGAACCCATTGGTTGATTTTGGTGATTGACATCTCTTTCTGACCATTAGAGCCAATAGAATCGAAGGGGAGTCTCTAATTATACACCAACGTTACCATTGAGAAATGAAAGCTATGCGCACGCAGTTTTGCATGAGAGTGAAGCTGTGTCTCGCTCTGACATCTGAAAACGGAAAAGCAGGTTTATTGCTTATGGATTATCAGAAATCATTTCAAAAGGACACAGACATTGGATTAACCTATGGATTAACCTTCAGCAGCGTTTTTATCGTTTTAATGTCATTGAAGACCACTTTTGACCAGACAACGACACAGGTAGGCCATGTTGCCGTTTTTAGCTACCTAGCGCCACATGTTTTGATGTCTGTTCTTGTTAATATCTTCGCGAGATCTTATCATGGAGTGATAATGTATGTACCTATCGATTCTGTGTCATCTCACGATGCTAGTCGATATGTTGGATGTGCAGTTAAGATAAGTAATAAGGGTGTTATGAGTGAGTTTCTGTGCAGTAATCGGTTTGCGTTTCTTTGCTCTTGGCTAATTCAGAGGCTGAGCGTTAGCATTGTGGGGTTTTTTGAAAAAAAAATAAAAATGATCAGTTAGCTGAGTTTCTTCCCGTAACATGGATATAAAACATTCATAGTTTATTAAATATTAAGATGCCCTCAGACGCTGTTTCCTGCAGATGACGCGTTTTTCCCCGGTACCGGGGGGGCGATGTAGAACAGGTTTGAAATGAAAATAATATGTACACAAATTTATAAAACCAAAAGACTGACATGGTGGGTGATGGTCAGAGTTTTGGGGGTGGGGATCAGGGGTCAAGTCAGTCGGGGGGTACCCTAAAAAGGTATTTTATTATACGATGTATATATTTATCTATAAAAACACATATACAGATGTAGCACTCCAAATAGGACTCCTCCCAGTGGATTCCAACCAAAAACCCAGCGGATCCCAGTGGCTGGGAGATTAAAGCCCTCCCACTATTTCCTAAAAGGGCGTTGCCAAATTTCCCCATTTGTTCAATTACAGGATTTAACCATGAGATGGCGCTTCATTCACAAATACACAAAGACAACTGGGTGCTGCAGACCTTAGTCTGTTTGCAATGTTTGCAGCTCTGCAGTTGTGTTTGCTGAAGAGCATTTACTCACAGGCTACTATAACGAAAAAACATCAATATTTTAGATCAAATAAAGTATATCTAATCTTATTATCTTAATTATAAATCAATAATATATAGTCTTTATATATTAAATAATCATAATAACAATGTAAATGTTTACACTTCTTTATTTGTTATGCTCATACTTTTACCTTTACAATAGTTTGCTTTAATATGCAGTATATGTTTTGTAATATTTTGTGGTGTACACAGTACAGTAGATCGAAGGAAATCAACTCATACATTATCACGTATTATACAGTAATGTATTATTAAGTAATATCATACATTAACCCCATTATAGCAGATGCCACATTGAATGGATGAACACATTTATGCATCAATAATTACAAAGGAGTATTTCTAAATACAAGTTGTACAAATTATATGTATTTAATACTAATAACATAATGATTCATTTTACTTTCAGATGATAATACTTTTCACTTGGGCTATTGACAATTTTGAATGCAGGACATTTGCTTCTAACACGTCTTTTTACCTTGGTAAATAATCGGAATACTTCTTCCACCTCTGATTTTAACCTGTCACTGTTTTTAAAACTTGAATTAAATGTTTGATATTTCCAGAGACCCTTTCAGACCGGCAATGCTGCCCTGCATGTCATTCCGATAGTCCATCGGAATGTGACAAAAGTCAGACGTCTCCCCCCCATGGGAGACTTTTGTCACATTCCGATGGGCAATTATTTGAAACAAAGAGAGTCCGCAACATAGGCTACTACAGTATCTCTTGTTAACAGAGGGGGGGTGGTAGAGCTTTGTCACACCGTTTCAGGATTAATGAATAGTGGATAGGAGAATTCAAAAGGATTTAGGAGAAGAGACTGCAGTGCTTTGAGAATCCGACTGCACTTACACTATCGACGTATTTATGATGCACCAGCGGACGTCATGTTTCTCATTATTTTATGCATAGAAACAACAGGCTACTGTCTGCGGGAGAGAGGAAGAGACAGATCACTGCATAAATATGCAAACCTACAGTCAACTTTACTACTGGAGAAGAGAACTCAGGGGGGGGGGTGGGGGGGGAGTCACACACAGCTGATCACCTGAGAGCTGCCGTTTCATTCAGACTATTTAAAACAAACAATGGTCTGATTTGAACAATGAACTCAAGGTGTGATGTTATAGCAGTAATACTAAACACTAATAACACAGTAAACTATTAACAATAGTATAATATTAGAGCCCGTTGGCCCGTGGTGAGATGACGAGGCTTCATTCAAAATAAACCTCTTTTTAGTGAATTACTGAGTTTAGGCACGTTAATAACGTTTTAATGAAGTTGACTACAGTATATTCATATTTGTCAGTGCTTTCATGTCCATTCGGCGAACATAAATAAATGATCGTGAAGATGATGATTAAATTATGATTACAAATCGGTAGTGAGAGCCGTGCTGCATTTCCTCCCGTCGGATGTGATATAAAAACAAACCAATTATTTTTGTAGTTGTAAACTCACGTGGATTAACTACATTTATCAGTGCGTTCATGTCAATTCAGCGAACATATGATACATTAAATGATCGTGAGGATGATGATTAAAAATAGTGTGTTTGAGCCGGTTGCATTTCCTGATGAAAAAACAAACCGATGGTTTTGTAGTTGTAGTACGCCTACGTGGATGAACCACATTATTTCGTTAAATAAAACATGGTGATGTCGTTTAGCACAGAATATGATCCTATCCGTGACATATGGATCTTAACAAATATCCGCTATATCAGATACCTCTACTGTAGTTCTATCAATGTGGCAGCTTTTTAATCACTGCTCCCCCTGGTGGATCCATGATCCATTGCAGCTGGATTCATTATAATTTATTTATCAAGGGGGCGTATCAAGTCATGCGGGGGGTTTTCCTTTCAGCGAGGGCCCACCCCGTGCCGATCACGGGCCCACATCGGTAGGGGCGTCCGAAATGAGGTGCTACATCTGTAGCAGAAATGGAAACAACAAACGCAGGGGGTGATGTTCAAATTTTATTTTTGGGTTGGGGGTCGGGGTGAGAGCTGCACCCCCTCAGTCGAAGGAACCTTAATGAAAGACAGACATGGTGTGTGATATTCAGAGTTTTTATTATTAGGGTTTGGGGGTCAGGGGGTTGGTGGGGGGGTCGGGGGTCAAGGGGGGGTTTCCTCTGCTTAGTTGGCGGCGAGGGTCTGGTCCACCCAGCTGCGCAACTCGGTGACGCGGGCGTAGACGGCGGGGGTGGAGGTGGAGCAGCGGCTGCTTCCCCAGGACACGATGCCCACCAGAGTCCAGGCTCCGGCATTCTCACAGACCAGAGGACCACCAGAGTCTCCCTGCAGGGGGGAGAAAGACAGGTTACACAGGGGAAGAGAGACAGAGAGGGTGAGACAGGTAGGGGGCGGGGCCTCACCATGCAGGAAGTGGCTCCAGCTCCTCCAGCACAGATCATGACTCCAGAGATGTTGCTGCCCCAGTGCTGCTTGCACTGCTCGTTGGACAGCAGGGGGAGGGAGGCCTGCTGCAGCATGTTGGGGGTGTTGGCAGCTGCAGGGGGAGAAATCAAACGCACCCATTAATCTTCAGCTGTCCCTGATCCAGCTAACGGTAAATGGACTGCCTCATTTAGATCTTTCTCCAGTCTGTACCTATCGTCAAGCCGCTACAGAACAAGTGTTGAGACGACTAAACGTTAGCCTCCGTTAGCTTAGCATAGGGACTCACCATTGTAACGGGTCAGCCCCAGCCGGTGGTCACACAGGTGGTCCCAGCGCTGAAGTTGTCGGAGGACTCGGCGAGGCAGACGGGGGAGACGTTGGGTCCCAGGCGGGCGGGGGAGGCCAGCTTGATGAGGGATATGTCGTTGTTGATGGTGCGGGGGTTCCACAGGGGGTGGGTGAACACCTGGGGGGGCAGGGGGGGGGGGGAATCAGTTAATGGTAAAGGAAAGGGGGTGGGGGGTCTGAATGCTGATTGGCTGAAAGGGTGTCACCTGGGCGGGCTTCAGTTTCTGGATGTCCTCGTTGGAGCCGGAGCCCTTATTGTGTTCCCCAACAATCACCACATGGTACGTCCTGAAACAGGAAACAGGAAGTGGTGTTTCATTAAACCTTCCTTTGTGTGTGTGCGTGTGCGTGTGTGTGTGTGTGTGTGTCTGTGTGTGTGTCTGTGTGTGTGTCTGTGTGTGTCTGTGTGTGTGTGTGTGTGTGTCTGTGTGTGTGTGTGTGTGTGTGTGTGTGTGTGTGTGTGTGTCTGTGTGTGTGTGTGTCTGTGTGTCTGTGTGTGTGTCTGTGTGTGTGTGTGTGTGTCTGTGTGTGTGTGTGTGTGTGTGTGTGTGTGTCTGTGTGTGTGTGTGTGTGTGTCTGTGTGTGTGTCTGTGTGTGTCTGTGTCTGTGTGTGTGTGTGTCTGTGTGTGTGTGTGTCTGTGTGTGTGTGTTCTGACCTCACGTTGCAGTGGGCGGCGGTCACCACCCAGTTCTCGTTGATCAGGGAACCCCCACAGAAGTGGAAGCCGCTGGATTGCTGAAAGAAGCAGGGAGTGTTAAATAAAATCTGTCTCAGGTTAATATTCAGTGAGGCTCAGACTGACCTGCAGGGACACCTGCCAGGGCCAGGAGTGAGGCACGGCCTCCTCCCCGTTCACGATGCGGGCGTAACCCGACACCTGGGGGGTGATGGCAGGGGTGCCGCAGCCTGGGGGTCAGGTAGAAACATCAATATATATAATAGTACACACATTTAGAGAGTAGGGCCAACTTTAAACAAAATGCAGCTAGCATCAGAAGAACAGGAAGAGCTTCAGAGAGTAAGAACATCTGCTGGATACTAACTGAAGGATTGAGAACATCTGGATATTAACTGAAGGATTGAGAACATCTGGATATTAACTGAAGTATTGAGAACATCTGGATACTAACTGAAGGATTGAGAACATCTGGATACTAACTGAAGGATTGAGAACATCTGGATACTAACTGAAGGATTGAGAACATCTGGATACTAACTGAAGGATTGAGAACATCTGGATACTAACTGAAGGATTGAGAACATCTGGATATTAACCGAATGATTGAGAACATCTGGATACTAACTGAAGGATTGAGAACATCTGGATACTAACTGAAGGATTGAGAACATCTGGATACTAACTGAAGGATTGAGAACATCTGGATACTAACTGAAGGATTTAGAACATCTGGATACTAACTGAAGGATTTAGAACATCTGCTGATACTAACTGAAGGATTGAGAACATCTGGATACTAACTGAAGGATTTAGAACATCTGCTGGATACTAACTGAAGGATTGAGAACATCTGGATACTAACTGAAGGATTGAGAACATCTGGATACTAACTGAAGGATTGAGAACATCTGGATACTAACTGAAGGAGGAACAGGATAATAAACATCAGTACAGAATGAAAACTATCGGTCTGACCGTAGGCAGCGCTGACGAGGCGAGGCAGGACACGATCCAGAGGAAGGCCATGGTGAGGAAGATGATGTGTTCAGGGACGCCTGCTCTTTTATCCTGAAGCCTGCCGGCGCCACAGCCAATCAGAGCGCTCGCTGCTCCTGCTGCTGCCAGCTGCTGCCAGCTGCTGCCAGCTGCTGCCAGCTGGACCGTTCACATGCCCTGTGATTGGCTGCTGACGTCTCACAGCTCCCACGCCTCCGTAGGGAGACTGTAAAACAATAAATGCTACTCTAATAAACATACTGTAGTGATATATCTGCACATTTAAATGCATATATATTTAGCCTTGCTCACGTATATGTATACATGTACATTCATACTATGTTTGTTTTATTTATTTAAGTTGTGTTGTTTTTATCTCTGTTTCTTCTCATGAGGACCATCTGTGTTTCTCTCACTGCTGCTGTCACACCTTCCCTACAATAAAGCTCCATCTTATCTTATAAGTACTATATATATTTATATTTATGTTTAAATACATAATCAGAAATAAAGTCGAAAACGTTTAACACTTTCAAATTCAATGAATCTGATCATAGTTAAAGGAAATAATCTTTGACTGATTCATTAAGTTTAAAGTTTATATGTATCACTTCAGGAACAGACTGAATAACGTTTATTAGCAGCTGTTTCAGATTAACGCTGAAGGAGATAGCAAATATTAAACATCCTGATGTCTGACTTTATATAAATATATATTTAAATATACGTGGCAGAGACTGCAGGAAAAGTGATGCAACACCTGAGAACAGAGCAGCTGTGTGTGTGTGTTTTTCTGTGGGGTGTGTGTTCTTCAGATGTCTCCTGTTAGCAGTAGCATTATAATACGTGAGAAACTTATGAAAATAATTCCTTAAAGGACGTTCAGTTCACATTTTCTCCTTTTAAATATTAAGACTTTTTCTTTAAATATAAAACCGCTTTTTTCCTAAATAAAGGTTTGAAACTCACTCGTCCGT
Source organism: Dissostichus mawsoni (assembly GCA_011823955.1). Lineage (NCBI taxonomy): Eukaryota > Metazoa > Chordata > Actinopteri > Perciformes > Nototheniidae > Dissostichus > Dissostichus mawsoni. Next base: position 192,101 of record JAAKFY010000199.1, on the reverse strand, counting down.
CTTTCCCTGAAGTATTTCAACTACCTTTCATAAAACATAGACATCACATAGAGGCCTTAATCCAAAGCGTCCATCCAGTCGGTCCTGAGGACAGTCCCCACAGGGTGAGGTGTGTTCAGGGACACAACGACATGCTGAGGACAGTCCCCACAGGGTGAGGTGTGTTCAGGGACACAACGACATGCTGAGGACAGTCCCCACAGGGTGAGGTGTGTTCAGGGACACAACGACATGCTGAAGACAGTCCCCACAGGGTGAGGTGTGTTCAGGGACACAACGACATGCTGAAGACAGTCCCCACAGGGTGAGGTGTGTTCAGGGACACAACGACATGCTGAGGACAGTCCCCACAGGGTGAGGTGTGTTCAGGGACACAACGACATGCTGAAGACAGTCCCCACAGGGTGAGGTGTGTTCAGGGACACAACGACATGCTGACTGCAGGGGGATTTACCCAGATGTCCTCCTTTAAATGTTAACATTATTCAAAATGTTTTGAAATATAAATTTTACTTTCCAGATATCTAACTTCACTCTTCATTGTTTTCCTAACCCTCCGGTGTCATTCAAATGCACCTATGTGCACTGCCAAAAGCTTTGATACAAACATTATATTATATATTCCACCACTTTGTTTCCTTCAATCTTTAAAGTATCTTCAGTCCTAATCAAAAATAAAAACCAAATATTGAATCATTTCAGGATTTTAACCCTTTATATGCCGTTTTGAAAACATGAAATCACTGTTGTTTTTCATGAGAACAACCGAGAAAATGAGTTATTTTCCATGTAATACATATCTGGGGAATGGCTTTCTTGTTATCACAGTCTTTGATATTTCAAAGATTAGTAACAAAATTGATTTCAAGGATTTCAAGGCTTTTATTGTCATTTGTACATACAGTATAGTTATGACGATGAAAATCTGTAAATATAATAAAGTAGAATAGAAATAAAATAGTGCATTAAAGTTGCAAACAGTTGAATGTTATGGCTGTTGTTTCAAAACTTCAGGTGTTTAACAGTCTTGTGGCCTGTGGGATGAAACTGTCCCTGAGTCTGGTGGTTTTAGTCCTGATGCTGCGGGACCGCCTGCCAGACGGCAGCAGACAGAACAGTTTGTGGCTGGGGTTGGTACGCACCTCGCTGTTTATCCAGGGTTTTTGATTCGGGAATGTTCGTACAGTAACCTTCGGTACCAAGTCATCGATGCATTTCCCAATGTAGCAGATGACCGTGTTGTTGTCCTCAAACACACTCCACTCCGTAGATTCAAAGCAGCCTTCAGAGCTGAGTCTGACTCCTCACTCCAGCATGTATAGTCACGGGTCTGTCCCGTCTCAGTTTCTGTAACCAGGAAGCAGCAGCAGTGAGGTGTGCTCTGATTGGCCGAATAACACCAAACAGCTCGTCCAGCGCTGTGTTGTTGTCAGCATGCGGCGGAACACACACTGCTGTAAGCACGACCGATGTATCTTCTTGGTCGAATGCAGTTATTGTAAGTCGCTTTGGATAAAAGCGTCAGCTAAATGCAATGTAATGTAATGTCTATGATCATTATAGTTCTAAAAAAAAAAGAGAAATACTTTAAAAAACAGGTATGAAATTATTCCAATTCATACTTTAGGACAGTAAAACAAATACAGTTAAAAAGGAATGATTTGTAAAATAAGCATTCAGAAAAAGAAAATCTGTTTACAGTTCTGTTTCATATGGGTGTTGATAGATGGCCTCAAAGTGCATCAGATTGATGCATTTAACTTCAAAATAAAAATAAAAACCTCCCCTAGAGGATGTTAGGTCCACCCCATACTTAGTTCACCTGGATCAGAACCAGAATACCTTTATCAGTCCCACAGAGGGGAAATGTACATTGTCACAGCAGAAAAGAGCCAAAGACAGCTTCACGTTAACGAAGAAGTGTGCATACAAAAAGTACTAAAGATTAAAAAAAAGAAATTATAATAAAAAGTTATACATTTACAAAAATAATAAAGAAGTTACACATTTAAAAAAAATACACATCCTGTAACAGTTCTGAGGATTTAGCAGCCAGGTATTATATATATATATTGCACATAGTTGGTATTTAACACCAAGGGGTGTTATAGTCTGTGATCTTGTGTGTGTTGTGTGTGGGGTTAGGATTAAAACTGTCCAAATCGGCCAATACATCTCGTACTATTTTCTGCAACAGCTATAATGCTAATAAACTCAACTGATGCTAACTGTGTACATGTCCCAACATAACTGTGTAACTGATGCTAACTGTGTACATGTCCCAACATAACTGTCTAACTGATGCTAACTGATGCTAACTGATGCTAACTGATGCTAACTGTGTAAATGTCCCAACATAACTGTGTAACTGATGCTAACTGATGCTAACTGTGTACATGTCCCAACATAACTGTCTAACTGATGCTAACTAATGCTAACTGATGCTAGCTGTGTAAATGTCCCAACATAAGGAGGGTCCGGCAGCCTCTCTGAGCCGGAGACCCTACTCTACATTCCTGGCTCCACTGTGCTCACTCTGCCAATTATAGGTAACTCTGGATAACAGGCTGATTAATCATTAAGCTTCAGGTGACAACACACACACACACAACACCACACACACCACACACACACATTTACTGCCTGAGGAGACACCGAGTGTGACAGAAAGCGCCATGTCTACCACTACAGGTCTGAGCCTTCTTTATCACCTTCGTTAGGTTTGGTTGATTAGACAGAACTCCAGAACAATAATCATGAGACAGGTGTTGTGTGTGTGTGTGTTTGTGTGTGTGTGTGTGTGTGTGTGTGTGTGTGTGTGTGTGTGTGTGTGTGTGTGTGTGTGTGTGTGTGTGTGTGTGTGTGTGTGTGTGTGTGTGTGTGTGTGTGTGTGTGTGTGTGTGTGTGTGTGTGTGCGTGTGTGCGTGTTTCAGCAGCTCTAAGCAGGAAGTCATCCGGTGTGCAACAATAAGGAAGATGCAGTGATTTCTGTGTCCCTGTCCTGAGGGGGTGTTAGTAATACTGCTGTGTACTCTGAGTGTACACAGAGTACTTAGAGTACTCAAACTACTCTAAGTGTGTGTTGTGTGTCCTCTGTGTGTGTATGTGTTATGTGTCATGGTGTGGTTGTGTGTCCTCTGTGTGTGTCCTCTGTATGTGTGTGTGTGTGTATGTGTTGTGTGTCATGGTGTGGTTGTGTGTCCTCTGTGTGTCCTCTGTGTGTGTTGTATGTGTTGTGTGTCCTCTGTGTGTGTTTGTATGTGTTGTGTGTCCTCTGTGGTTGTGTGTCCTCTGTGTGTGTGTGTGTGTGGTATGTGTTGTGTGTCCTCTGTGTTTGTGTGTCCTCTGTGTGTGTATGTGTTGTGTGTATGTGTGTCATGGTGTGGTTGTGTGTGTGTGTGTTGTGTGTCATGGTGTGGTTGTGTGTCCTCTGTGTGTGTCCTCTGTGTGTGTATGTGTTGTGTGTCCTCTGTGTGTGTTTGTATGTGTTGTGTGTCCTCTGTGGTTGTGTGTCCTCTGTGTGTGTGGTGTGTGTGTGTGTGTGTGTATGTTTTGTGTGTCCTCTGTGGTTGTGTGTCCTCTGGTGTGTGTATGTGTTGTGTGTCCTCTGTGTGTGTATGTGTTGTGTGTCCTCTGTGGTTGTGTGTATGTGTGTGTGTCTGGTGTGGTTGTGTGTGTGTGTTGTGTGTCCTCTGTGCAGTGGCGTAACAAGGTTGTGATTGGCAACGGCTGCCGCTGCACGTCAGTATTGCTAACGTTAGCGCTCGATTTCGAGGACGATGTATGACAAAAAATCTAATTTTGTCAGTTTAGCCGTTAATCTCCTTGTTCTCTCTTGTCCTTTCTCTTTTGAGCGCCACTCTTGTGCTTTGGTTTGCTGTACATTATAAATGCAAGCTATTACATTTTTTATAATGCTGCCGAACTTGCTGCTGCTAGCTACAGTACAGTACAGATTGATTAAACGGTTCACTCGTCATGCAAGGTATACCATGACATGAAAGGGAGCAAGGTCATTGGACAGACATGGTGTGGTTGTGTGTCCTCTGTGTGTGTGTATGTGTGTGTGTATGTGTTGTGTGTCCTCTGTGGTTGTGTGTATGTGTTGTGTGTCCTCTGTGTGTGTGTGTATGTGTGTGTGTGTGTGTATGTGTTGTGTGTCCTCTGTGTGTGTATATGTGTTAGTCATGGTGTGGTTGTGTGTCCCTGCAGGCAGCACTGCCCCCCCCCCCTCAGGGCTCAGCATGGAGGCGGCTGACATCGCTGTCCTCGTCCTCTACTTCGTCTTCGTCCTGCTCGTTGGGATCTGGGTAAAACTCTTCTGTTTCTGAACTCTGAGTAATGTGTGAGTCCCTCTGAGTAATGTGTGAGTCCCTTTGAGTAATGTGTGAGTCCCTCTGAGCTCTGAGTAATGTGTGAGTCCCTCTGAGTAATGTGTGAGTCCCTCTGAGTAATGTGTGAGTCCCTCTGAGTAATGTATGAGTCCTTCTGAACTCTGAGTAATGTGTGAGTCCCTCTGAGCTCTGAGTAATGTGTGAGTCCCTCTGAGCTCTGAGTAATGTGTGAGTCCCTCTGAGTAATGTGTGAGTCCCTCTGAGTAATGTGTGAGTCCCTCTGAGTAATGTATGAGTCCTTCTGAACTCTGAGTAATGTGTGAGTCCCTCTGAGCTCTGAGTAATGTGTGAGTCCCTCTGAGCTCTGAGTAATGTGTGAGTCCCTCTGAGTAATTTGTGAGTCCCTCTGAGCTCTGAGTAATGTGTGAGTCCTTCTGAACTCTGAGTAATGTGTGAGTCCCTCTGAGTAATTTGTGAGTCCCTCTGAGCTCTGAGTAATGTATGAGTCCTTCTGAACTCTGAGTAATGTGTGAGTCCCTCTGAACTCTGAGTAATGTGTGAGTCCCTCTGAGTAATTGTGAGTCCCTCTGAGCTCTGAGTAATGTATGAGTCCTTCTGAACTCTGAGTAATGTGTGAGTCCCTCTGAGTAATGTGTGAGTCCCTTTGAGTAATGTGTGAGTCCCTCTGAGCTCTGAGTAATGTGTGAGTCCCTCTGAGTAATGTGTGAGTCCCTCTGAGTAATGTGTGAGTCCCTCTGAGTAATGTGTGAGTCCTTCTGAACTCTGAGTAATGTGTGAGTCCCTCTGAGCTCTGAGTAATGTGTGAGTCCCTCTGAGTAATTTGTGAGTCCCTCTGAGCTCTGAGTAATGTGTGAGTCCCTCTGGGTAATTTGTGAGTCCCTCTGAGCTCTGAGTAATGTGTGAGTCCCTCTGAACTCTGAGTAATGTGTGAGTCCCTCTGAACTCTGAGTAATGTGTGAGTCCCTCTGGGTAATTTGTGAGTCCCTCTGAGCTCTGAGTAATGTGTGAGTCCTTCTGAACTGTGAGTAATGTGTGAGTCCCTCTGGGTAATTTGTGAGTCCCTCTGAGCTCTGAGTAATGTGTGAGTCCCTCTGAGCTCTGAGTAATGTGTGAGTCCCTCTGAGCTCTGAGTAATGTGTGAGTCCCTCTGAGTAATGTGTGAGTCCCTCTGAGCTCTGAGTAATGTGTGAGTCCCTCTGAGCTCTGAGTAATGTGTGAGTCCCTCTGAGTAATGTGTGAGTCCCTCTGAGCTCTGAATAATGTGTGAGTCCCTCTGAGCTCTGAGTAATGTGTGAGTCCCTCTGAGCTCTGAGTAATGTGTGAGTCCCTCTGAGCTCTGAGTAATGTGTGAGTCCCTCTGAGCTCTGAGTAATGTGTGAGTCCCTCTGAACTCTGAATAATGTGTGAGTCCCTCTGAGCTCTGAATAATGTGTGAGTCCCTCTGAGCTCTGAGTAATGTGTGAGTCCCTCTGAGCTCTGAGTAATGTGTGAGTCCCTCTGAGTAATGTGTGAGTCCCTCTGAGCTCTGAGTAATGTGTGAGTCCCTCTGAGTAATGTGAGTCCCTCTGAGTAATGTGTGAGTCCCTCTGAACTCTGAATAATGTGTGAGTCCCTCTGAGCTCTGAGTAATGTGTGAGTCCCTCTGAGTAATGTGTGAGTCCCTCTGAGTAATGTGTGAGTCCCTCTGAGTAATGTGTGAGTCCCTCTGAGTAATGTTTGAGTCCCTCTGAGCTCTGAATAATGTGTGAGTCCCTCTGAGTAATGTGTGAGTCCCTCTGAGCTCTGATAATGTGTGAGTCCCTCTGAGCTCTGAGTAATGTGTGAGTCCCTCTGAGCTCTGAGTAATGTGTGAGTCCCTCTGAACTCTGAATAATGTGTGAGTCCCTCTGAGCTCTGAAATGTGTGAGTCCCTCTGAGCTCTGAGTAATGTGTGAGTCCCTCTGAGCTCTGAGTAATGTGTGAGTCCCTCTGAGTAATGTGTGAGTCCCTCTGAGCTCTGAGTAATGTGTGAGTCCCTGAGTAATGTGTGAGTCCCTCTGAGTAATGTGTGAGTCCCTCTGAGT
>JAAKFY010000199.1:153183-180683 GCA_011823955.1 Dissostichus mawsoni | reverse complement strand
TTGCACATATAGCACATATTGCACATAGTTGATTGGTATTTAGCAGCAAGGGGTGATATAGTCTGTGATGTGGTGTGTGTGGGGGAGGGGGGGTCTACTAGGGGCTGTGCTGGTTGTATAGTCTGACCGCTGCAGGAAGGAAGGACCTGCAGTATCTCTCCGTGTGACAGCTGGGGTGCAGCAGCCTGTCACTGAAGGAGCTGCACAGTGAGGACAGGGTGTCCTGGAGGGGGTGGGACATATTGTCCAGCAGGGAGGACAGCTTGGCTGCCATTCTCCTGTCTCCCACCACCTCCACAGTGTCCAGAGGACTCCCCAGGACAGAGCTGGCCTTCCTTACCAGTCTGTTCAGTCTCTTGCTGTCAGCAGCCGAGATGCTGCTGCCCCAGCAGGGTTAGCAGCGGGTCCATTGATGGTCTCACAAGGGGCCGAAGGTGTCCAAGGACCAGCCTCTCCAGGGTCTTCATCAGCTGTGATGTCAGCGCCAGGCCGGTAGCTGTTGAATTCCTTGGGGTGAGGGGTCTTTGGCACAGGTACCACACAGGACGTCTTCCACAGTTGTGGTACCCTCCCTTGCTTCAGGCTCAGGTTGAATAGAAGCTCTACAATCCCACACAGCTGATCCGCACAGGATTTGAGGAGCCTCGGGCTGATGCCATCTGGACCCGCCGCCTTCCTCGCCTTACACTTCTGCAGCTCCCTCCTCACCTGGTTGGTTGTGAAGGACAAGGTGTCGTCAGCGGGTGGAGAAGAACCAGGGGCTGATGTGAGAGGTGTCTGTGAGCTGATGGCCGGGGGCTGAGTAGAGGTGGAGAGGTGACAGGGCCATTTCCAGGCAGTGGAGACAATGGGGGATGCAGCAGGGGGGGATGCGTCGGGGGGGGGGGGGGGCTGTTCCTCCATCCTCTTCCTGTAGCTGTTTTTCCCCTCTCTGATTTCCACCTCAGCTCCCTCTGTACAGTCTTCAGCTCCTCTCTGTTGCCAGATCTGAAGGCCCTCTTTTTGTCCTTCAGGAGAGCCTTTATTCCAGGGGTAACCCAGGGTTTGTTGTTGGGAAAACACCGTACAGTCCTGGTGGGTACGACGTTTTCCTCACAGAAGTTAATATAGTCCGTGATGCAGTCTGTAAGGCCGTTGATGTCCTCCCCGTGAGAGTCAGTGAACACATCCCATGCAGTAGTGTCAAAACCGTCTTTCAGGGCCTCCTCAGACTCCTCAGACCACTTCTTCACGGTGCGTGTGGGCACCGGCTGTCTGTGGACCAGAGGTTGGTACACAGGCTGGAGGTGAACCAGGTTGTGATCAGAATTGCCCAGGGGAGGAAGGGGGGATGAGCTGTATGCATCCTTGGTGTTGGCATACAGTAAATCCAGTGTTTTATTGCCTCTGGTGGTGCAGGTAACATATTGTTTGAAAGTGGGCAGAGTTTTTGAGAGAGAGGCCTGATTGAAGTCTCCAGAGATCAGGAGGAGAGCATTTGGGTGCTGTGTTTGCAGTCTGCTTACAGTAGAGCTGATGACGTCACATGCCTCTTCAGCGTTTGCAGAGGGGTGAATATATGCAGCTATCACGATAACATGTGTGAATTCCCGAGGTAAATAGTCGGGCCTCATGCTAACGGCTAACAGCTCTATGTCCCTGTTGCAGATTCGTTCTTTAATAGTGGTGTGCCCTGGATTACACCATCTATCGTTCACAAACACAGCCAGCCCACCTCCTTTCCTCTTACCGCTCTCTCTCGTCCTGTCCGCCCTCAGCAGATGAAAACCATCCAGTGTAGCGTTAGTGTCCGGGGTTAGCTCCGTTAGCCACGTATCAGTAAACACAAAGATACTGCTCTCCCGATACTGCCTCTCATGCCGGGTCAGCACCGCAATCTCGTCCATCTTGTTCGGGAGAGATCTAACATTCCCCATGGTGATAGATGGAAGGACAGGTCTGTATCGTCTCCTCCTGGCTCGCAGCGTTGCTCCGGCACGGCGTCCCCGTCTCTTTCTCCTCAGCTCGCGGGGAACAGCGGGTCTATAGCCCGTTAGCATTGCCATGCTACGGAAGGCTAACAGCTGGTCACGAGCAGGGGCGCCGGAAGCAGGGGGCCAAGGGGCCATTGGCCCCCCCACTTTTATGGATCAATTCAAAAATATACGTGTATTTGTGTAAAAAATATTTTTCCGGGGTTCGGGTTTTTTGTTTGATTTTAAATAAGCAAAGTCTTGGCTTTCAGAATATGAAACTTTTATTTCCAAAAACAAACAATAAATACAGTTTTGAAGCTTGTAAAGGGAAGAAGACAGGCACCTCGCTCTCACTCGGCTCCCCCTCAGCGCAGCAGCAGCAGCTCCCCTCCCCCTCCCTCTCACTGAAATTATTAATGTAAACCGTATAGTAATCTAGATAACACGGCAGGGTCCGTGACAGTTTGTTTTCATCTGATTTCAAATAAACAAAGTCTTGGCTTTCAGAATATTAAACTTGTTTCGGCAAATTCAGATGATAAATACAACTTTGAAGCTTGTAACGGCATAATTACAAGAGGAGAACGGAGTAATTTAACGTCACAGGGCATAACAACAGCCGGTGTTTCTCGTCTGTGTGTTTCCCCGGGAAAGTTTCCCGGGGAAACACACAGACACACTTGCGAGTTTACCCCAGACAAGTAATCCAAACGAAAATATTTTCCCTCCATAGCTACTCTGGTCATTTGCTCCGCTAATAATCAATCAGATCGATGGATTCCAGAGAAGAGGAAACTTTGAACGTCTTTTTCTCAAAATGATGACTCGGTGGCAGTCATTATATAATGTGACATTTTGCTTAATATTTGGAGTACAATAACAATCCTGATATCATTAGAAAGCTAGGAATCTCCTCTTTCCAACAGTGTATACAACTCAAAATGTGTCTTTGGGTCAATGCGAGCAGTTCACATATTGCACTAGGTAAAATAAAGCAGGCAAACATAACAGGAAGAATATGTACATTTTAATCCAATCAAAGAGGACTTTGTCACACCATTCAAATGTATCAAGTAGCCTACATACAACCAATAAAAAAGCTGAGATTTGTTTATTTGTTACGTTGTTCTGTGTGTGGCAGCCGTTAACCTAGAAAGATAAACTTAGCTCGCAAACATGTCAGAAGAACCAGCGCATAAGAAAATGAAATACAGTCAAACTAAACTTAAATTCAACCACTTCAATGTCACATCCCTGACATCCACCACAACTCCGGAGCCTGGACCTTCAACTATAGAACCAGCGCAGCCAGATAAACCCAAAAGCAGCAGCTCTGCGGCCGCAGAGACTGTCAAAACCGCAGGCCTCATTGAACCGAAACAGGCTGGTTCCGACTGCGTGGAGGCTTGTTGTCGCGACATCGAGACGGGTAAAGCTGCACAGCTAATTGTTGATAAAAAGGAGACCGCTAGATCGTTTGGACAAAGAGAAAGGTACTTTAATGCAGAATGGTACAAAAACCGAGAGTGGCTAATTCTTTGTAAAACCACTAAACGGGCCTTCTGTGAAATTTGCAGATTTGCTGCTGTCAAACGGCTGGTAACTTTCTCAAAATGTGGAGATGACAGTTTTGTAAATACCGGATGTAATAACTGGAAAAAGTGCCCAAGCCTCCTGGACAGCCACGAAAAGTCCAATGTTCACAGAGAGTGTGTTCAAATAAAGTGTGCTTTCTTCAGTCAAACACCAGTCAACATCCAGCTTGTCCAACAGGAGCGTATTGAGCAGGAAAAAAGAAGAGATGGGATGATGGAGCAGCTGCGCTGTCTGCAGTTTCTAACCCGACAGGGCCTAGCAATCAGGGGGCATGAGGATAAGGAGAGCAATTTCAAAAGGCTAGTAGAACTCGTAGCTGATAAAAACCCCACTCTGAAAAGCTTCATGCTCACCGGGAAATATGCATCACACGAGACAATCAATGAACTCATAAACCAAATGTATCGGGAATCTCTCACAACTTTATTAACAGAAATTAAAAACAATGCAGAACATTATGCAGTTATTGTGGATGAAACTCGCGATTGCTCCGGGCATGAACAATTGTCTCTGACTGTACGATGGGTATCAGCTGATTATGTTGTCCATGAAGACTTCATAGGAATGTATGACTGTCCTAAGACTGACGCATTATCAATAACCCTTACTATTAAGGACATGTTACTGAGATGCGGCCTGGACATTGGTGACATGAGAGGGCAAACCTACGATGGCGCATCTGTTCTACAGGGACAAATGTCAGGTGTGGCCAAACGTTTTAAAGACATCAATCCCAAAGCAATCTCAATGCATCTCAATTTAGTGTGTTCTTCGGATTGAAAGTGTGTCTTACACTGTTTTCTTCTGCGGAAGAGGTGGCTCGGGTGCTCCAGTCCAAAGACCTCTCAGCAGAGACAGTTAAGTCAGCAGTGCAGATGCTCCAGACACACTACACAAACCTGAGGTCCACAGACGTATTCCACAGCATCTTTGAAGAGGCCCAAAGAACGAACATGAGCGACCTGGTCCAGGCCCCGGCTCTTCCTCCAAGGCGGCGCGCTCCACGCCGTTATGATGATGGGGATGCGTCTCATCAGTGGGAAAATCCAGAGGACTACTTCAGGAGCCAGTTTTTTTAGGTAGTTGACCTGCTCACTTCTGAGCTGACTCGCAGGTTTAACCAACCCACTCTGCAGCTGCTGATGAGTATGGAGCAGGTACTCCTCACAGCAGTAAACAGTCCCCCGGGTTTCGGCAGCATCAACATCCCCCAAAATCTGGTCGACATGTACACAGGTGATATTGACATGGAACGGCTGTCCACCCAGTTGTCACTGTTTCCAGCAGTTTTGCAGGCACACAACAGTAGTTCCGCCGCTGAAAGACCCATCATGCAGGTGACAAAGGTGTCCACAATCACCGACATGCTGGCGGCACAGGGACGAGGCACGCAATCCCTCTTCAGTGAAGTGGATAAACTTCTACGGCTGTATTTGACTGTGCCAATGTCAAATGCAACAGCTGAGCGGAGCTTCTCCAGCCTCCGTCGGTTGAAGACGTTCCTCCGTTCAACAATGTCCGAGCGCCGCTTAAATCACCTTCTCTTCCTCCACATCCACAAAGATTTGACCGACGGCCTGGACCTCAAAAAGTGCTCCGGAGCTTCTGCTTTGCCAGTGAGCGAAGGGGGGTTTACTTCGGCAAAATCTAGGAAGATTGTGTAGATTTAGCCACGTGGAAATGTTCTTTAGCTTTAGCCTAATGTCGGACATTTGTTTGAAGGGTGCTCCGCCTCCACCCTCACCTGTGATTGGACATTTGAGTCATGTGATTTTGATTACATGACATCACAGCTTGTGTTAGGTGTTATTAACCAATAGTTTCATTGGAAGACCTATTTTATTATACAGTTAGTATTACGCCCCAGCCAGGCCAGTTCGAGTGGCTCTTCGTCCTTTTCGTAACTGTATTACAACTATTGTTCTTCGGTTGAATAAATAATTCATGTCAATTTCTTGAATTTCTTGAAATAAGTTTCATGAATTGCATTACCTCCTGTAGCCAGAGAGGCGGAGTGATTACCACTCCGCCCTGGCGGAGGCACTGGCGGAGTGATTACCACTGTAGATTTAGCATTTCTTTCACATACACACACACACACTTTTTGGCCCCCCCACTTCTGAAATGAATCCGGCGCCGCTGGTCACGAGTGTAAACAATGGGACGTTCACTGGCCGGGGAAACCCCGGACACGGTAGTGAACATGAACAATACTAAAAAGAGTGCAAAAAGTACGGACCTGACGTCCATAGTGCAAGTATAAGTTAAACAAAAGTATATACAATAAAAATAAAAAGATAAGATAGGTAAAAATAAGTAAATATAAGGAAAACTACTCAGTGTGAGTAAGAGCTGCTGTAACAGGCTGCCACTCTGACACGAAGGACTCACAGAAACTCAGATGCACGATTTGGTTTGACTTCAAAAATTTATTTTATTGTATAAAATACTTTTCAAAGTAAATGATTACTAGGATCAACTGGGGTTCTCAGAAGACCTCTAGGTTCCACTAGGTAGCTCGACAGTTCACAAGAGAATACAGGCATGGACTTGATGTGTAGACAAGATGAACCGACAAAACAAAAGGAGAGAAGGGCTATATACACACACACACACACACACACACACACACACACACACACACACACACACACACACAAAGGTAATGGGGCACAGGTGGAAACAATCAGGAGCAGGAGACAACAATCAGGCTGGCATGTGACACACAAAGACAGGAAGTGTAGACACCTGAAACGAGAGGGTAGAGTCAATACCACAATAAAATGAAAGGTCACAAGAATAACACAACACAATAAACTAGAAGGACTCTAACGCTGAAACCTTACACACTCGCGCGGCGCCGGAACCGGATGTGTTATATACATGTGTTTTACATGCGTTATATTCATCTGTTTTACATGGGTTATATACATGTGTTTTACGTGGGTTATATACATGTGTTTTAGGTGGGTTATATACATGTGTTTTTACGTGGGTTATATACATGTGTTTTACGTGGGTTTATACATGTGTTTTACGTGGTTATATACATGTGTTTTACATGGGTTATATTCATCTGTTTTACATGGGTTATACGTGTTATATACATGTCTGTTACATGTGTTATATACATATGTTTTACGTGGGTTATATACATGTGTTTTTACGTGGGTTATATACATGTGTTTTACGTGGGTTATATACATGTGTTTTACGTGGGTTATATTCATCTGTTTTACGTGGGTTATCATCTGTTTTACATACATGGGTTATATACATGTGTTTTACGTGGGTTATATACATGTGTTTTACATGTGTTATATACATGTGTTTTACATGGGTTATATACATGTGTTTTACATGCGTTATATTCATCTGTTTTACATGCGTTATATTCATCTGTTTTACATGCGTTATATACATGTGTTTTACATGTGTTTTACATGCGTTATATTCATCTGTTTTACATGCGTTATATTCATCTGTTTTACATGCGTTATATAAATGTGTTTTACATGCGTTATATTCATCTGTTTTACATGCGTTATATAAATGTGTTTTACATGCGTTATATTCATCTGTTTTACATGCGTTATATTCATCTGTTTTACATGCGTTATATTCATCTGTTTTTACATGCGTTTATTCATCTGTTTTACATGCGTTATATTCATCTGTTTTACATGGGTTATATACATGGGTTATATACATGGGTTATATACATGGGTTATATACATGTGTTATATACATGTGTTTTACGTGGGTTATATACATGTGTTTTACATGGGTTATATACATGTGTTATATACATGTCTGTTACATGTGTTATATACATGTGTTTTACATGCGTTATATACATGTGTTTTACATGGGTTATATACATGTGTTATATACATGTGTTTTACATGGGTTATATACATGGGTTTATACATCTGTTTTACGTGGGTTATATACATGTGTTTTACATGGGTTATACGTGTTATATACATGTCTGTTACATGTGTTATATACATGTGTTTTACATGCGTTATATACATGTGTTTTACATGGGTTATATTCATCTGTTTTACATGGGTTATACGTGTTATATACATGTCTGTTACATGTGTTATATACATGTGTTTTACATGCGTTATATACATCTGTTTTACATGGGTTATATACATGTGTTTTACATGGGTTATACGTGTTATATACATGTCTGTTACATGTGTTATATACATGTGTTTTACATGTGTTATATACATGTGTTTTACATGCGTTATATACATCTGTTTTACATGGGTTATATACATGTGTTTTACATGGGTTATACGTGTTATATACATGTCTGTTACATGTGTTATATACATGTGTTTTACGTGGGTTATATACATCTGTTTTACATGGGTTATACGTGTTATATACATGTCTGTTACATGTGTTATATACATGTGTTTTACATGCATTATATACATGTGTTTTACATGGGTTATATACATGTGTTTTACGTGGGTTATATACATGTGTTTTACATGGGTTATATACATCTGTTTTACATGGGTTATACGTGTTATATACATGTCTGTTACATGTGTTATATACATGTGTTTTACATGCGTTATATACATGTGTTTTACATGCGTTATATACATGTGTTTTACATGGGTTTATACATGTCTGTTACATGTGTTATACATGTGTTTTACATGGGTTATACGTGTTATATACGTGTCTGTTACATGTGTTATATACATGTGTTTTACGTGGGTTATATACATGTGTTTTACGTGGGTTATATACATCTGTTTTACATGGGTTATATACATGTGTTTTACATGGGTTATACGTGTTATATACATGTCTGTTACATGCGTTATATTCATCTGTTTTACATGGGTTATACGTGTTATATACATGTCTGTTACATGCGTTATATTCATCTGTTTTACATGGGTTATACGTGTTATATACATGTCTGTTACATGCGTTATATTCATCTGTTTTACATGGGTTATACGTGTTATATACATGTCTGTAACATGCGTTATATTCATCTGTTTTACATGGGTTATACGTGTTTATACATGTCTGTTACATGTGTTATATACATGTGTTTTACGTGGGTTATATACATGTGTTTTATATTTGTTATATGTGTGTTATATAAATGTGTTTTATCTGTGTTATATAAGTGTTATATACATGTCTAATACATGTATGTTACATGTGTTTTAAACCTGTCCTTTCCATGTGTTATACACAGGTATCTTACATGTGTTATATAGATGTGTTTTACATGTATTATGTTTGTTATATGTATGTTATATGTGTTATATTCATGTGTTTTACATGGGTTATTGTTGTTATTGAATAATATCACTTGTCACCGGCTTGATCTTCAATATCAGGATCCTTGTATTTATTATCCTCTCACGAATGGAAGTAGTCATCACACACAAAGCTGCATGGGACAAATAGTTCCCCGAATAGTGTCCTTGTCATGCTTATATACAAAGAGAGTGTTACAGTCACAAGATACATGTTTTTCAATGTGTAGTTAAGATGAGCTAAGGCCCACGTAAGCAATAAACATGACTGTCATATGTCTCTCTCCATAGAGGCTGAATCATCATGTTAATCACCTAGCTATCATATGCCTAAAACAGTCCTGATGCTCTTCTAGGTAATCATACATCCTGTCATGTTCACAGCTAAGTAGGGCCTTTGTTATCATGTTATTCTGAGATTGGAAGATACATTCACGATTTTCCCAACAGTTATATACATGTAACATACATGAATATAACACATGTATGTTACATCTATTATATTCATGTGTTATACGTGTGTTATATTTGTTATATACATGTATGTTATATGGGTTATATACACGTCTTTTACATGTGTTATATACATGTGTTTTACATGTGTTATATTTGTTATATATGTATGTTATATGGGTTATATACATGGGTTTTACATGTGTTATATTGTTATATATATGTATGTTATATGGGTTATATACATGTGTTTTATATGGGTTATGTGTGTTATATACATGTATGTAACATGTGTTATGTGTGTTAATGTTAGGGTGTTCGTCCTGGTCATGGTGTGTGTGAGTCTGATGTGGATTCCCGTCATCCAGACAGCCAACAGTGGACAGCTGTTCGATTACATCCAATCAGTGACCAGCTTTCTGGCTCCTCCCATCACTGCGGTCTTCCTGATGGCCATCCTGTGGCCTCGTGCCAACGAGCAGGTAGACACACACACACACACACACACACACACCAGTTTGATATAACTCTGCCGATGTAAACTACCCTTTCTGGAACTCTGAGAAGATAATAAAGCAAAAAGACAACATGGGTCGTTTTAGAGTCAGTAAGGAGGAATTATTTTCTTTACTTTGTTTTTAAAGTTCCTAAGTTTACTGACATGTCCAAACTGGTTCCACATCTTGGTCCCCAGTAACCAGTGAGAACAGAGGAAACGTTCTCCAGAGGTTCTCTTGTGTAAAGTAAACCAGGGTTATTGTTCTACTTGATATAGTGTTATAATGTCCCCAGCCTCAGTGACTCTTTAATGTGTCCATGTGCTCCTCAGGGTGCGTTCTGGGGTCTGATGGGGGGGCTGCTGGTGGGACTGGTCCGGATGGTTCTGGAGTTCAGTTTCAAAGCTCCGGCCTGCGGGCAGCCTGACGGCCGGCCTGCTCTCCTGGCTCAGGTCCACTATCTGCACTTTGCCCTGATCCTGCTGGCTCTCACCTGCCTCATCATCGCTGCTGTCAGCCTGGCCACGCCCCCCATCCCTGAAGAACATGTGAGGAACATACATCCACACCCATGTACCCTTTGTGACTTCACAGTGTGTCTGCAGCTCATAGAGTCCTGACCCCGGACATGTTGAGACCCCCAAAGAGTTCTGATAGAAATGTATAGTAGGGCCTCCAGCACATGGAGACTGCTGGATGCTAACCTGCATATGTTGGGACATTTACACAGTTAGCATCAGTTGTGTTAATTTAGCATTAATTAGCATTATAGCCTAGGTGGGCTGTGGCTTGGCTGATTTGGACAGTTCTGAGGGGTCCTGGGGGTTATTGAGGATGCTGACTCCATTTCTGACATTGTTCAGGGTCTCAGTGGACTGATTTTCATTAATTAAATGAATTTAAGGTCAATGTAGAAGATTTAGGGGGTCATTTGGACAGATTGCTTGTTTATTTGAAAGTAAATTGTCCACAGTAGAGGTAATGATGTTCATCCTGTGCTCTCTGTATCTAATGGTCCCAACACTACTCATGGTAGTCAGAAATCAGTGTGTGAATAAAGACTCAAACTTTAAGCTGCTGTATTGTATTTCTCAGTCATACAGAGATACTGTCTGCAGAAAGACCCGGGGTAGAGTTTGGGTTGCATCGTGAAACACAGAGGGAGGGGGGCGTGGCGTATCAGGGGGTCCTCAGGTCAACAGAAGGTTGAAGGTCAAACTGTTGGTGCACATAGAGTAACTGATGTTCTTAATGAGGACGTGAAGCCTGTAAACAGAGGTTAACATTAGAAGGTATATTATTAAAGTGAGCCCCTCTCTCTGCAGCTCTACAGGCTCACCTGGTGGTCCAGACACAGCCAGGAGCCTCGCCTCGACCTCACAGCTCCCCAGGTGACCTCTGGCCCGGTGACCTCTGACCCGATGACCTCTGACCCGGTGACCTCTGGCCCGGTGACCTCTGGCCCGGCGACCTCTGACCCGATGACCTCTGACCCGGTGACCTCTGGCCCGGTGACCTCCTGGTGGAGGAGGGCTGCTCTGAGGCTCTGCGGTCTGAATGCTCCCGGCTCTGAGGCTGCGGAGCCTGAAGGCATCGAGCTGAACTCCCTGCAGGAGGTGCCGCTCTGGAGGAACGTCTGCAATATAAATGCCCTGCTGCTGCTGACCATCAACGTGTTCCTGTGGGGGTACTTCGCCTAACCATGGGTGAACTGGGAGGCTGGACTGGTGAACTGGACTGATGTTCTGGACTGATGAACTGGACTGATGTTCTGGACTGATGAACTGGACTGATGAACTGGACTGATGAAATGGACTGATGAACTGGACTGATGAACTGGACTGATGAACTGGACTGATGAAATGGACTGATGAACTGGACTGATGAACTGGACTGATGTTCTGGACTGATGAACTGGACTGATGAACTGGACTGATGAACTGGACTGATGAAATGGACTGATGAAATGGACTGATGTTCTGGACTGATGAACTGGACTGATGTTCTGGACTGATGAACTGGACTGATGTTCTGGACTGATGAACTGGACTGATGAACTGGACTGATGAACTGGACTGATGTTCTGGACTGATGAACTGGACTGATGTTTGGACTGATGAACTGGACTGATGAAATGGACTGATGAACTGGACTGATGTTCTGGACTGATGAACTGGACTGATGAACTGGACTGATGAAATGGACTGATGAACTGGACTGATGAACTGGACTGATGAAATGGACTGATGAACTGGACTGATGAACTGGACTGATGACTGGACTGATGTTCTGGACTGATGAACTGGACTGATGAACTGGACTGATGAACTGGACTGATGTTCTGGACTGATGAACTGGACTGATGAACTGGACTGATGAACTGGACTGATGAACTGGACTGATGTTCTGGACTGATGAACTGGACTGATGTTCTGGACTGATGTTCTGGACTGATGAACTGGACTGATAAACTGGACTGATGTTCTGGACTGATGTTCTGGACTGATGTTCTGGACTGATGAACTGGACTGATGTTCTGGACTGATGAACTGGACTGATGTTCTGGACTGATGTTCTGGACTGATGAACTGGACTGATGTTCTGGACTGATGTTCTGGACTGATGTTCTGGACTGATGAACTGGACTGATGTTCTGGACTGATGTTCTGGACTGATGAACTGGACTGATGAACTGGACTGATGAAATGGACTGATGAACTGGACTGATGTTCTGGACTGATGAACTGGACTGATGAACTGGACTGATGTTCTGGACTGATGAACTGGACTGATGTTCTGGACTGATGTTCTGGACTGATGTTCTGGACTGATGTTCTGGACTGATGAACTGGACTGATGAAATGGACTGATGAACTGGACTGATGTTCTGGACTGATGTTCTGGACTGATGTTCTGGACTATCTTCTCTTTCTCTCACTAGCAGCAGGTCTACAGACCGTGATGTCAATACAGGGAACCAGCCTTTGTTTTTTTTGATTCGTTAATTTAATTATTGTTAAGAAATATATATTAAAATAAAAAACCTTTCATTTTTAAAAGTCTACATCTTTATTGCCTCATTTTCATAAAGTAATATCATCTATCCAAGATAATTCAGTCAGATGCATTAAAGCCTTTTTTGAAATGTTAAAACGAATCAAAACATGTACAAGAATAATCCTTCTGTATACGAGTATATATACACAAGTATATATAAATGTGTGTAACTTCTTACTTTGCAAAGCTTTCGCCAACGATTTCTATGAAAGTGTTAGAAAAGTCTTGATTTAATGTTCCATTGATACTGGAAGGGTGATTAATGTTGGCTGGGATTCTATGTATTATTTATCCTGCCGTCTTCAGTCTCTCCATCATGTTCACCTGAGCTGAGGTAGCTGACACATCGCTCAGGTAAACGTGGCAGGAAGTGACATGTTTCATTCTCCATCATGTTCACCTGAGCTGAGACAGCTGACACATCGCTCAGGTAAACGTGGCAGGAAGTGACATGTTTCATTCTCCATCATGTTCACCTGAGCTGAGGTAGCTGACACATCGCTCAGGTAAACGTGGCAGGAAGTGACATGTTTCATGCTCCATCAGGAAGAGAATGGAGGAACAGCTGCTGCAGAGGAACGTCAGCGGAGTCTGGAGAGGCCTGAAAACCATCTCTGGCTACAAAGAGCCAGACTCCCAGGTCCGGGGGGACCGCCAGTGGGCAAACGACTTGAATAACTTCTTCAACAGATTTGATCAGTCATGCGCCATACCTGTGCCAAAGACCCCTCCCCAAGGAATTCAACAGCTACCGGCCGGTGGCGCTGACATCACAGCTGATGAAGACCCTGGAGAGGCTGGTCCTTGGACACCTCCGGCCCCTTGTGGGACCATCAATGGACCCGCTGCAGTTCGCCTACCAGCCTGCCATCGGGGTGGATGACGCCGTCATCTACCTGCTGCAGAGGTCCCTCTCCCACCTGGAGAAGCCTGGGGGGGGCACTGTGAGGATCATGTTCTTTGATTTCTCCAGTGCCTTCAACACCATCCAGCCCCCGCTCCTGGGGGACAAGCTGCAGCTCTCGGGGGTGGATCACCACCTCACCTCCTGGATCCTGGACTACCTCACCAACCGCCCACAGTACGTGAGGACCAGGGAGTGTCAATCAGACACCATCATCAGCAGTACGGGGGCCCCCCAGGGGACGGTGCTGGCACCGTTTCTCTTCACCCTCTACACTGCAGACTTCACCCACAACACTGCAACCTGTCACCTGCAGAAGTTCTCTGACGACTCCGCCATCGTTGGCCTCATCTCCAACGAGGACGACAGGGAGTACAGGGAGCTGACGCAGGACTTCACCTTCTGGTGCCAGAGGAACCACCTCCAGCTCAACGCAGCGAAGACCAAGGAACTGGTGGTGGATTTCAGACGGCGCCAACACTCCCCCCCGACACCAGTGAACATCCAGGGAGCGGACATTGAGATTGTGAAATCTTACAAATACCTGGGTGTTCATCTGAACAATAAACTGGACTGGACTGATAATTCTGCTGCTCTGTACAAGAAGGGACAGAGCAGACTCTTTCTGCTGAGGAGACTGAGGTCTTTCGGGGTGCAGGGGGCACTCCTTCAGACTTTTTACGACTCTGTTGTGGCATCAGCCATTTTCTATGGTGTGGCCTGCTGGGGCAGCAGCATCTCGGCTGCTGCAAGAGACTGAACAGACTGGTAAGGAAGGCCAGCTCTGTCCTGGGGAGTCCTCTGGACACTGTGGAGGTGGTGGGAGACAGGAGAATGGCAGCCAAGCTGTCCTCCCTGCTGGACAATATGTCCCACCCCCTCCAGGACACCCTGTCCTCACTGTGCAGCTCCTTCAGCGACAGGCTGCTGCACCCCGCTGTCACACGGAGAGATACCGCAGGTCCTTCCTTCCTGCAGCGGTCAGACTATACAACCAGCACAGCCCCTAGTAGACCCCCCCTCCCCACACACACCACAACACAGACTATATCACCCCTTGCTGCTAAATACCAATCAACTATGTGCAATATGTGCTATATGTGCAATATATATATGCCGTTAATAACTGTGTAATTTATACCTGGCTGCTAAATCCTTAGAACCGTTACAAGGTGTGTTTTTGCATTTTGTATTTTGTAAATTGTGTAACTTGCTGCTGTTAAATACCATCAAACTATGTGCAATATGTGCTATATGTGCAATATATACATTATATACATATGCCATTAATAACTGTGTAATATATACCTGGCTGCTAAATCCTAAGAACTGTTACAGGATTTGTATTTTGAAAAGTTTTTTTTACTTTTTTTTTTTTATTATATTTTATTATATCATAACTTAGTACTTTTTTTTAACATATGTAACATTAAGCTGTCTGTGGCTCTTTCCTGCTGTAACGATGCAAATTTCCCCTCTGTGGGACTAATAAAGGTATTCTGATTCTGATCATGTTTACCTGTGCTGAAGCAGCTGACACATCGCTCAGGTAAACATGGCAGGAAGTGACATGTTTCACTCTCCATCATGTTCATCCCTCAGGTGAACGTGGCAGGAAGTGACATGTTTCATTCTCCATCATGTTCATCCCTCAGGTGAACGTGGCAGGAAGTGACATGTTTCATTCTCCATCATGTTCACCTGAGCTGAGGCAGCTGACACATCGCTCAGGTAAACGTGGCAGGAAGTGACATGTTTCATTCTCCATCATGTTCATCCCTCAGGTGAACGTGGCAGGAAGTGACATGTTTCATTCTCCATCATGTTCACCTGAGCTGAGGCAGCTGACACATCGCTCAGGTAAACGTGGCAGGAAGTGACATGTTTCATGCTCCATCATGTTCATCCCTCAGGTAAATGTGGCAGGAAGTGACATGTTTCATTCTCCATCATGTTCATCCCTCAGGTAACGTGGCAGGAAGTGACATGTTTCATGCTCCATCATGTTCATCCCTCAGGTAAACGTGGCAGGAAGTGACATGTTTCATTCTCCATCATGTTCATCCCTCAGGTGAACGTGGCAGGAAGTGACATGTTTCATTCTCCATCATGTTCACCTGAGCTGAGGCAGCTGACACATCGCTCAGGTAAACGTGGCAGGAAGTGACATGTTTCATTCTCCATCATGTTCATCCCTCAGGTAAACGTGGCTGGACAGGAAGTGACATGTTTCATTCTCCATCATGTTCATCCCTCAGGTAAATGTGGCAGGAAGTGACATGTTTCATTCTCCATCATGTTCATCCCTCAGGTAAACGTGGCAGGAAGTGACATGTTTCATTCTCCATCATGTTCATCCCTCAGTAAACGTGGCAGGAAGTGACATGTTTCATTCTCCATCATGTTCATCCTCAGGTAAACGTGGCAGGAAGTGACATGTTTCATGCTCCATCATGTTTATCCCTCCGGTAAACGTGGCAGGAAGTGACATGTTTCATGCTCCATCATGTTCATCCCTCAGGTAAACGTGGCAGGAAGTGACATGTTTCATGCTCCATCATGTTCATCCCTCAGGTAAACGTGGCAGGAAGTGACATGTTTCATGCTCCATCATGTTCATCCCTCAGGTGAACGTGGCAGGAAGTGACATGTTTCATGCTCCATCATGTTTATCCTCTCGGTAAACGTGGCAGGAAGTGACATGTTTCATGCTCCATCATGTTCATCCCTCAGGTAAACGTGGCAGGAAGTGACATGTTTCATGCTCCATCATGTTCATCCCTCAGGTAAACGTGGCAGGAAGTGACATGTTTCATGCTCCATCATGTTCATCCCTCAGGTGAACGTGGCAGGAAGTGACATGATTCATGCTCCATCATGTTCATCCCTCAGTGAACGTGGCAGGAAGTGACACGTTTCATAACATCCTGTGGCTGATGATCAGAAACATGGTTTCTCCTGAGCGCTTTGAGATCCTCAGAAGAATTGTGAAGAAAGAAAGGCAAAATTTTGAGAAAAATATCCAAATTCTGAATTTTTTTTTAAACGTCAGGATTTTGAAAATAGAGAAAAAGCAAAATGTAGAGATTTTTAGACAAGTCATAACATTGCAATTTTATAAAAAAAATCAGTATGTTGAGAAAAAAAGTTGGGAATCTGAAATTTCAAGAAAATTATCATGATTTTGAAAATTTGTGAAAAGATTTCAGAATTTTGGAAAAAGTCAGAATGACTAGATTTTCAGAAAAAAAATCTGAATTCTGAGAAAAAGTCAGAATGCTGCTCGTGGGTCTGAAGGAGCCCTGCGACTAGAGGAAGACCCTCTGACCCCTGACAGCCTGCACCTGCTGGTCTTCCAGTTGATCACCTAGAGGACCAGCAGGCGCACCGCGGCACTCTGAGGCCTACAGAAGGAACCTCTGACCCCCTGGAGGACCAGCAGGTGCACCGCGGCACTCTGAGGCCCACAGAAGAACCCTGTGACCCCCTGGAGGACCAGCAGGTGCACTGCGGCACTCTGAGGCCCACAGAAGGAACCTCTGACCCCCTGGAGGACCAGCAGGTGCACCGCGGCACTCTGAGGCCCACAGAAGGACCCTCTGACCCCCTGGAGGACCAGCAGGCGCACCGCGGCACTCTGAGGTCCACAGAAGGAGCCTCTGACCCCCTGGAGGACCAGCAGGCGCACAGCGGCACTCTGAGGCCCACAGAAGGACCCTCTGACCCCCTGGAGGACCAGCAGGTGCACCGCGGCACTGAGGCCCACAGAAGGAGCCTCTGACCCCCTGGAGGACCAGCAGGTGCACCGCGGCACTCTGAGGCCCACAGAAGGAACCTCTGACCCCCTGGAGGACCAGCAGGTGCACCGCGGCACTCTGAGGCCCACAGAAGGACCCTCTGACCCCCTGGAGGACCAGCAGGTGCACCGCGGCACTCTGAGGTCCACAGAAGGAGCCTCTGACCCCCTGGAGGACCAGCAGGCGCACCGCGGCACTCTGAGGTCCACAGAAGGAGCCTCTGACCCCCTGGAGGACCAGCAGGTGCACAGCGGCACTCTGAGGCCCACAGAAGGAGCCTCTGACCCCCTGGAGGACCAGCAGGTGCACTGCGGCACTTTGAGGCCCACAGAAGGATCAGACTGCAGGTGGGCATGGATGTTACTTTAAAGTGAAACTAAAAGAAATGTGATACCAAAAATCTGCATTAAAAACAATTCATATGTAAAATAAAAAATAGGTTTTGCATTAAATATGTAAAAATATAAAAGGCAATGTGTTTTTTAAATACAAAATATAAATATATTTATATAAGGGAAGCAATAAGTCACAATGTAAAATAAATATAACCAACAATACATAGTGAGAAAGGAATTTAAAATAATAATTTTACTACAGAATATAAAAATATATTAATCTATTATTAAAATGCACTCTAATATTTGTTAAAATGCACAGAATAAATACTTTATGAATGATTTATTTCTACTTCCTCTCAGAATCACAGAGACACAAAGCCATTAACCCCTGAGCTGCTGCCTCAATAATCCTTTATAATCTGTGTGTGTGTGTGTGTGTGTGTTTAAGCTACATTATAACTTCAACATTAAATGTCTTTCTGTAAAAACATGGGCTTTATTTAAATCACATTATTATCAGAATGCAGCTGCATCTCAATCCCTCTGTTCTCGTCCAATCAGCAGCCACTAGATCTGCTTCCATTAGAGCGGAGCCCCGCCTCCACTAATCCTGATCGCTGAGGGGTCGGGGGACCCAGGACGCATCTCAACACTGCAGCCTGAGAGACAGGAGCACACACAGGAGACAGGAGGACAGACAGGAGACAGACAGGAGACAGGAGGACATACAGGAGCACACACAGGAGACAGGAGGACAGACAGGAGACAGACAGGAGACAGGAGGACAGACAGGAGACAGACAGGAGAGAGGAGGACAGACAGGAGACAGACAGGAGAGAGGAGGACAGACAGGAGACAGGAGCACAGACAGGAGACAGGAGGAGAGACAGGGACAGACAGGAGGACATACAGGAGCACACACAGGAGACAGGAGGACAGATAGGAGACAGACAGGAGACAGGAGGACATACAGGAGACAGACAGGAGACAGGAGGACAGACAGGAGACAGACAGGAGAGAGGAGGACATACAGGAGACAGACAGGAGACAGGAGGACATACAGGAGACAGACAGGAGAGAGGAGGACAGACAGGAGACAGACAGGAGAGAGGAGAACGGACAGGAGACAGGAGCACAGACAGGAGACAGGAGCACAGACAGGAGACAGACAGGAGACAGGAGGACATACAGGAGACAGACAGGAGAGAGGAGGACAGACAGGAGCACAGACAGGAGACAGGAGCACAGACAGGAGACAGACAGGAGACAGGAGGACATACAGGAGACAGACAGGAGAGAGGAGGACAGACAGGAGATAGACAGGAGACAGGAGAACAGACAGGAGACAGGAGCACAGACAGGAGACAGGAGCACAGACAGGAGACAGACAGGAGACAGGAGGACATACAGGAGACAGACAGGAGAGGAGGACAGACAGGAGCACAGACAGGAGACAGGAGCACAGACAGGAGACAGGAGCACAGACAGGAGACAGACAGGAGACAGGAGGACATACAGGAGACAGACAGGAGAGAGGAGGACAGACAGGAGACAGACAGGAGAGAGGAAACTGACAGGAGACAGACAGGAGACAGGAGAACAGACAGGAGACAGGAGCACAGACAGGAGACAGGAGCACAGACAGGAGACAGACAGGAGACAGGAGGACATACAGGAGCACACACAGGAGACAGGAGGACATACAGGAGCACACACAGGAGACAGGAGGACAGACAGGAGACAGACAGGAGACAGGAGGACATACAGGAGACAGACAGGAGACAGGAGGACATACAGGAGACAGACAGGAGAGAGGAGGACAGACAGGAGACAGACAGGAGACAGGAGGACATACAGGAGACAGACAGGAGACAGGAGGACATACAGGAGACAGACAGGAGAGAGGAGGACAGACAGGAGACAGACAGGAGAGAGGAGAACAGACAGGAGACAGGAGCACAGACAGGAGACAGGAGCACAGACAGGAGACAGATAGGAGACAGGAGGACATACAGGAGACAGACAGGAGAGAGGAGGACAGACAGGAGCACAGACAGTAGACAGGAGCACAGACAGGAGACAGACAGGAGACAGGAGGACATACAGGAGACAGACAGGAGAGAGGAGAACAGACAGGAGACAGACAGGAGAGAGGAGAACAGACAGGAGACAGACAGGAGAGAGGAGGACAGACAGGAGACAGACAGGAGAAAGGAGGACAGACAGGAGATAGACAGGAGACAGGAGGACAGACAGGAGATAGACAGGAGACAGGAGGACAGACAGGAGATAGACAGGAGACAGAAGGAGAGACAGGAGATAGACAGGAGACAGGAGGACAGACAGGAGACAGGAGGACAGACAGGAGATAGACAGGAGACAGAAGGAGAGACAGGAAGACAGACAGGAGAGACAGGAGGAGAGACAGGAGACAGACACGAGACAGGAGGAGAGACAGGAAGACAAACAGACACGAGACAGAAGGAGAGACAGGAAGACAGACAGGAGACAGACAGGAGACAGGAGGATAGACAGGAAGACAGACAGTAGACAGAAGGACAGACAGGAGACAGGAGGACACACAGGAGACAGAAAGGAGGCAGGAGGACATACAGGAGACAGACAGGAGAGAAGAGGACAGACAGGAGACAGACAGGAGAGAGGAGGACAGACAGGAGACAGACAGGAGACAGGAGGACAGAGAGGAGACAGGAGGACATACAGGAGACAGACAGGAGGACAAACAGGAGACAGACAGGAGACAGACAGACAGACAGGAGAGACAGGAAGAGGATGAAGGTAGAGGACTGAACTTCCTGAAGATGGAGGGCCGAGGACGGAGAGGAACAAATGGGTCCTTCAAACGTTCGTCCATCAAACGCAGTGCGTCGTCTTCATCACAGAAGGTGAGCCGATTAAAACTCTCACAACTTTATTACATTCTATTAAAGATCAGGATGTGCAGAGATCAGGAAGTGAGCAGAGATCAGGAAGTGAGCAGAGAGCAGGAAGTGAGCAGAGAGCAGGATGTGATCAGAGATCAGGATTGTGCAGAGATCAGGAAGTGAGCAGAGATCAGGAAGTGAGCAGAGAGCAGGATGTGATCAGAGATCAGGATGTGCAGAGAGCAGGAAGTGAGCAGAGAGCAGGATGTGATCAGAGATCAGGATGTGCAGAGAGCAGGAAGTGAGCAGAGAGCAGGATGTGATCAGAGATCAGGATGTGCAGAGAGCAGGAAGGAAGCAGAGATCAGGAAGTGAGCAGAGAGCAGGAAGGAAGCAGAGATCAGGAAGTGAGCAGAGATCAGGATGTGATCAGAGATCAGGAAGGAAGCAGAGATCAGGAAGTGAGCAGAGATCAGGAAGTGAGCAGAGAGCAGGAAGTGAGCAGAGAGCAGGAAGGAAGCAGAGATCAGGAAGTGAGCAGAGAGCAGGATGTGATCAGAGATCAGGAAGGAAGCAGAGATCAGGAAGTGAGCAGAGATCAGAAGTGAGCAGAGAGCAGGAAGTGAGCAGAGAGCAGGATGTGCAGAGAGCAGAAGGAAGCAGAGATCAGGAAGTGAGCAGAGAGCAGGAAGTGAGCAGAGAGCAGAAGGAAGCAGAGATCAGGAAGTGAGCAGAGCAGGAAGTGAGCAGAGAGCAGGAAGGAAGCAGAGATCAGGAAGTGAGCAGAGATCAGGAAGTGAGCAGAGAGCAGGAAGTGAGCAGAGAGCAGGATGTGATCAGAGATCAGGAAGTGAGCAGAGATCAGGAAGTGAGCAGAGATCAGGAAGTGAGCAGAGAGCAGGAAGTGAGCAGAGAGCAGGATGTGATCAGAGATCAGGAAGTGAGCAGAGAGCAGGATGTGATCAGAGATCAGGATGTGCAGAGAGCAGGAAGTGAGCAGAGAGCAGGAAGGAAGCAGAGATCAGGAAGTGAGCAGAGAGCAGGATGTGATCAGAGATCAGGAAGTGAGCAGAGAGCAGGATGTGATCAGAGATCAGGATGTGCAGAGAGCAGGAAGGAAGCAGAGATCAGGAAGTGAGCAGAGAGCAGGAAGTGAGCAGAGAGCAGGAAGGAAGCAGAGATCAGGAAGTGAGCAGAGAGAGAAGGAAGTGAGCAGAGAGCAGGAAGGAAGCAGAGATCAGGAAGTGAGCAGAAATCAGGAAGTGAGCAGAGAGCAGGAAGTGAGCAGAGAGCAGGATGTGCAGAGAGCAGGAAGGAAGCAGAGATCAGGAAGTGAGCAGAGAGCAGGAAGTGAGCAGAGAGCAGGAAGGAAGCAGAGATCAGGAAGTGAGCAGAGATCAGGAAGTGAGCAGAGAGCAGGATGTGATCAGAGATCAGGATGTGCAGAGAGCAGGAAGGAAGCAGAGATCAGGAAGTGAGCAGAGAGCAGGAAGTGAGCAGAGAGCAGGAAGGAAGCAGAGATCAGGAAGTGAGCAGAGAGCAGGAAGTGAGCAGAGAGCAGGAAGGAAGCAGAGATCAGGAAGTGAGCAGAGAGCAGGAAGTGAGCAGAGAGCAGGATGTGATCAGAGATCAGGATGTGCAGAGAGCAGGAAGGAAGCAGAGATCAGGAAGTGAGCAGAGAGCAGGAAGTGAGCAGAGAGCAGGAAGGAAGCAGAGCAGGAAGTGAGCAGAGATCAGGAAGTGAGCAGAGAGCAGGAAGTGAGCAGAGAGCAGGATGTGATCAGAGATCAGGAAGTGAGCAGAGAGCAGGAAGGAAGCAGAGATCAGGAAGTGAGCAGAGATCAGGAAGTGAGCAGAGAGCAGGAAGTGAGCAGAGAGCAGGAAGGAAGCAGAGATCAGGAAGTGAGCAGAGAGCAGGAAGTGAGCAGAGAGCAGGAAGGAAGCAGAGATCAGGAAGTGAGCAGAGATCAGGAAGTGAGCAGAGAGCAGGAAGTGAGCAGAGAGCAGGAAGGAAGCAGAGATCAGGAAGTGAGCAGAGATCAGGAAGTGAGCAGAGATCAGGAAGTGAGCAGAGAGCAGGAAGTGAGCAGAGAGCAGGAAGGAAGCAGAGATCAGGAAGTGAGCAGAGATCAGGAAGTGAGCAGAGATCAGGAAGTGAGCAGAGATCAGGAAGTGAGCAGAGATCAGGAAGTGAGCAGAGAGCAGGAAGTGAGCAGAGAGCAGGAAGTGAGCAGAGAGCAGGAAGTGTGCAGAGATCAGAGATCAGGAAGTGAGCAGAGATCAGGAAGTGAGCAGAGATCAGAGATCAGATCAGACCCAGGTGATATGTAAGGGATAATGTGCAGCGACGCGGTCATTATGGGGAAAAGAACACCCGACAGGCTGATCAGGAGCCCGACGCGAAGCGGAGGGATCTAGATCTGCATGAAGGGTGTTCTTTTCCCCATAATGACCAAGTCGCTGCACATTATCCCGCTTATTACACGGCCACATTCTCAACAAAGTAACGATATGACTCCCAATATTAATTGAAATGCTTTTATAGATTTAGAAAATGTTTTTATTGATTTAAAAAATAGTACGCTATTATTTATTTAAAACGACATGCATCCGCTAAGAAAAATAGTCCGTTGTTACTGTTTGAACTAACGTAGCAACGGCAGGAAGTGCTCGATAGCGTTTTTGAGGAGCTTTCTGATTACAGATTTGAAAACATCGCTGCTTGCTTTAAAAGTAGCTCAATTCATGATGTCAAAGCTTGGAAAGTATCTAGATATCCCTGCCCTAATGCCAAAGTAACTGGCAACTGAATATGTGTCGCCGTTTGATGTGGACCGTTGCGTAAAAAGGAGGGTTTCTGCCCCGTTACTTCTCCGCTGTTTTCTTGTCCCAGTTTGAACTGCATGCAGTTTGCTTTTCGGCCAAACTGTATACAGTTAAATCGATCGAAGTTCTTTGTAAGCGTCCTTAACAACGGTCAATAAGTCCTTAACAACGGTCTGTCTGTTCTGGAATAACAACGTGTCACGTGTTCTGAATTGACCAATCAGAATAGATTATTCAACTAAACCATGTAATAACATGTGTTATCGTTATAAACGCTGAAGAATGAACATCATTTATTTTCACAATAAAACACATGAATGACTTCTAAAGTCGGGCGTTGTCAAACAGACCCGCTGCTGACTCGCTGACTTCCTGTTGGTAAAGATGCACTTTAATCTCTTTTATATTTACTTATTACCATGCAGATTATAGTGCATGGTAATCTGTAGTGCATGCTAATCCCTGTTGTAATGATTATAATGTGATTATAATTATTCTCAGTGCTTCTCACTTTATTAAAGGAAACAGTTTGATGCAGACGTCATTATTATGAAACGGCTCATAACAGGAAGTGAGTTCTCACAGGTATTAATATTTTAGTAGAATCCCTCTAACCTGCAAACTCTGCTTTATTTAGCAGCTGTAGTTTCTGTCAGTGTTCACCAAGTCAAGTATTTTCAGAAGCTCGGTGAAATACAGTTTCTCAGAGAATGGATTCTCTGTGAAACCAGAAGCTCCAGGAAACACAACATCGAAAAGTTTCAAAATTAAAATATTTATGTATAGACACATGCATGTTCCAGCATCTGGAGTAGCTTTGTTGTAAATGTATTATCTTTTTAATTTACACTCAACATTTATTGCAGTCTGTCCGTCCTGAGAGAGGGATCCTCCTCTGTTGCTCTCTGAGGTTTCTCACATTAACTGGGGGGTTTCTCCATTAACTGGGGGTTTCTCTCATTAACTGAGGGGTTTCTCTCATTAACTGAGGGTTTCTCACATTAACTGAGGGTTTCTCTCATTAACTGGGGGGTTTCTCTCATTAACTGAGGGGTTTCTCTCATTAACTGAGGGGTTTCTCTCATTAATTGAGGGGTTTCTCTCATTAACTGAGGGGTTTCTCACATTAACTGAGGGTTTCTCTCATTAACTGAGGGGTTTCTCTCATTAACTGAGGGGTTTTCTCATTAACTGAGGGGTTTTCTCATTAATTGAGGGGTTTCTCTCATTAACTGAGGGGTTTCTCTCATTAACTGAGGGGTTTCTCTCATTAACTGAGGGGTTTCTCTCATTAACTGAGGGGTTTCTCTCATTAATTGAGGGGTTTCTCTCATTAACTGAGGGGTTTCTCACATTAACTGAGGGTTTCTCTCATTAATTGAGGGGTTTCTCTCATTAACTGGGGTTTCTCTCATTAACTGAGGGTTTCTCACATTAACTGAGGGTTTCTCTCATTAACTGGGGGTTTTTTTCTCATTAACTGGGGGTTTCTCTCATTAACTGGGGGTTTCTCTCATTAACTGGGGTTTCTCTCATTAACTGGGGGGTTTTTTCTCTCATTAACTGGGGGTTTCTCTCATTAACTGGGGGTTTCTCTCATTAACTGGGGATTTCTCCATTAACTGGGGGGTTTTTTCTCTCATTAACTGGGGGTTTCTCTCATTAACTGGGGGTTTCTCTCATTAACTGGGGGTTTCTCTCATTAACTGGGGATTTCTCCCATTAACTGGGGGGTTGTTTCTCTCATTAACTGGGGAGTTTCTCATTAACTGGGGGTTTCTCCATTAACTGGGGGGTTTCTCTCATTAACTGGGGGTTTCTCTCATTAACTGGGGGTTTCTCTCATTAACTGGGGGTTTCTCTCATTAACTGGGGGTTCTCTCATTAACTGGGGGTTTCTCTCATTAACTGGGGGTTTCTCTCATTAACTGGGGGTTTCTCTCATTAACTGAGGGTTTCTCCATTAACTGGGGGTTTCTCTCATTAACTGGGGGTTTCTCTCATTAACTGGGGGTTTCTCTCATTAACTGGGGGTTTCTCTCATTAACTGGGGGTTTCTCTCATTAACTGGGGGTTTTCCCATTAACTGGGGGTTTCTCTCATTAACTGGGGTTTCTCTCATTAACTGAGGGGTTTCTCTCATTAACTGGGGGTTTCTCTCATTAACTGGGGGTTTCTCTCATTAACTGGGGGGTTTCTCTCATTAACTGGGGGTTTCTCCATTAACTGGGGGTTTCTCTCATTAACTGGGGGTTTCTCTCATTAACTGGGGTTTCTCCCATTAACTGGGGTTTCTCTCATTAACTGGGGGTTTCTCTCATTAACTGAGGGTTTCTCTCATTAACTGGGGGTTTCTCATTAACTGGGGGTTTCTCTCATTAACTGGGGGTTTCTCTCATTAACTGGGGGTTTCTCTCATTAACTGGGGGTTTCTCTCATTAACTGAGGGGTTTCTCTCATTAACTGGGGGTTTCTCCATTAACTGGGGGTTTTCTCATTAACTGAGGGGTTTCTCTCATTAACTGAGGGGTTTCTCCATTAACTGGGGGGTTTCTCTCATTAACTGGGGTTTCTCTCATTAACTGGGGTTTCTCTCATTAACTGGGGGTTTCTCTCATTAACTGAGGGTTTCTCCATTAACTGAGGGGTTTCTCTCATTAACTGGGGTTTCTCTCATTAACTGAGGGTTTCCCATTAACTGGGGGGTTTCTCATTAACTGGGGGTTTCTCTCATTAACTGGGGGTTTCATTAACTGGGGGTTTCTCTCATTAACTGAGGGGTTTCTCTCATTAACTGAGGGGTTTCTCTCATTAACTGGGGTTTCCCATTAACTGGGGGTTTCTCTTTAACTGAGGGGTTTCTCTCATTAACTGAGGGTTTCTCTCATTAACTGGGGGTTTCTCTCATTAAGGGGGTTTCTCTCATTAACTGAGGGTTTTCCCATTAACTGAGGGGTTTCTCTCATTAACTGGGGGTTTCTCTCATTAACTGAGGGTTTTCTCCATTAACTGGGGTTTCTCACATTAACTGGGGGTTTCTCTCATTAACTGGGGGTTTCTCTCATTAACTGGGGGTTTCTCTCATTAACTGAGGGGTTTCTCTCATTAACTGGGGGTTTCTCCATTAACTGGGGGTTTCTCTCATTAACTGGGGGTTCTCACATTAACTGGGGTTTCTCACATTAACTGAGGGTTTCTCTCATTAACTGAGGGGTTTCTCATTAACTGGGGGTTTTCTCACATTAACTGGGGGTTTCTCTCATTAACTGAGGGGTTTCTCACATTAACTGGGGTTCTCTCATTAACTGGGGTTTCTCTCATTAACTGAGGGGTTTCTCTCATTAACTGGGGGTTTCTCTCATTAACTGAGGGTTTCTCTCATTAACTGGGGGGTTTCTCTCATTAACTGGGGGTTTCTCTCATTAACTGAGGGGTTTCTCATTAACTGAGGGGTTTCTCCATTAACTGGGGGTTTCTCTCATTAACTGGGGGTTTCTCTCATTAACTGAGGGGTTTCTCTCATTAACTGGGGGTTTCTCCAAACTGGGGGTTTCTCACATTAACTGGGGGTTTCTCACATTAACTGGGGGTTTCTCACATTAATGAGGGTTTCTCATTAACTGGGGGTTTCTCCATAACTGAGGGGTTTCTCCATTAACTGGGGGTTTCTCATTAACTGGGGGTTTCTACATTAACTGGGGGTTTCTCACATTAACTGGGGTTTCTCACATTAAACTGGGGGTTCTCTCCATTAACTGAGGGGTTTCTCCATTAACTGGGGGTTCTCACATTAACTGGGGGTTTCTCTCATTAACTGGGGGTTTCTCCATTAACTGAGGGTTTCTCTCATTAATGGGGGTTCTCACATTAAATGGGTTTCTCT
>JAAKFY010000199.1:108906-152183 GCA_011823955.1 Dissostichus mawsoni | reverse complement strand
CAAATGTTTCAGATGTTGGAGATGTTGGAGATGTTTCAGATGTTTCAGATGTTGGAGATGTCTCAGATGTTTCAGATGTTGGAGATGTTGGACATGTTGGAGATGTTTCAGATGTCTCCAATGTTGGAGATGTCTCCAATGTTTCAGATGTTGGAGATGTTTCAGATGTTTCAGATGTTGGAGATGTTTCAGATGTTTCAGATGTTTCGGATGTTGGAGATCTTTCAGATGTTGGAGATGTTTCAGATGTTTCGGATGTTGGAGATGTTTCAGATGTTGGCGATGTCTCAGATGTTTCAGATGTTGGAAATGTTTCAGATGTTTCAGATGTTGGACATGTTGGAGATGTTTCAAATGTTTCAGATGTTGGAGATGTTGGAGATGTTTCAGATGTTTCAGATGTTGGAGATGTCTCAGATGTTTCAGATGTTGGAGATGTTGGACATGTTGGAGATGTTTCAGATGTCTCCAATGTTGGAGATGTGGGAGATGTTTCCAATGTTTCAGATGTTTCAGATGACATAGATGTTTCAAATGTTGGAGATGTTGGAGTTGTGGGAGATGTCTCCGATGTTGCAGATGTTTCAGATGTTTCAGATGTCTCAGATGTTTCAAATGTTGGAGATGTTGGGATGCTGGAGATGTCTCAGATCTCTCAGATGTTTCAGATGTCTCAGATGTCTCAGATGTTTCAGATGTTTCAGATGATTCAAATGTTGGAGATGTGGGAGATGTTTCCAATGTTTCAGATGTTTCAGATGTTTCAGATGTCTCAGATCTCTCAGATGTTTCAGATGTCTCAAAAGTTTCAGATGTCTCAGATGTTTCAGATGTCTCAGATGTTTCAGAAGTCTCAGATCTCTCAGATGTTTCAGATGTCTCAAATGTTTCGGATGTCTCAGATGTCTCAGGTGTTTCAGATGTTTCAAATGTTGGAGATGTGGGAGATGTCTCAGATGTTTCAGATGTCTCAGATCTCTCAGATGTCTCAAATGTTTCAGATGTCTCAGATGTCTCAGATGTTTCAGATGTTTCAGATGTCTCACATGTCACAGATGTTTCAGATGTTCCTGGTCCTCTAGAGCTGAAGGTAA
Organism: Dissostichus mawsoni; assembly: GCA_011823955.1. Lineage (NCBI taxonomy): Eukaryota > Metazoa > Chordata > Actinopteri > Perciformes > Nototheniidae > Dissostichus > Dissostichus mawsoni. Next base: position 151,089 of record JAAKFY010000199.1, on the reverse strand, counting down.
TGACAGCTGAGCCTCCCTTTGCTGTCCCTGCCTTACACAGCTCCAGGCATAGGATGACAAAGGGAAACCCACTGGTCACATGATCGTTTGATATAATCCAAAATCATATTGAGAAATCCCATTGGACCAGGGAGATGCTGCCTTCAGGGTCCAACAGAGAAACCCCACACCCTGCAGCTCTCTATAGAGATAAGAGAACATCCTCTTTCTTTCCTAATCACTTCTCCATGACCTAGTCTGCCCTGGCTCAGGACTACGTGTATTATACAAGTATTGTAAGTTAGTCACTAACTGTACTGCATACATTTTAACAGATTTAAGTTCTCTCAGTGTAGGATAAGTTATTTTAGCATTGAGCTAACGTGGGACTCACGAGTGTTGATCTTCTGCAGAGCGATGTGTTTCTCCAGCTGCCGGCGGAGGCGCACCTCGGCGCCGTACTTCCCGTGCGTCCCGTTGTCAGCCAGGAGGAAGTGGGAGTGGCTGCTGTTCAGAACCGACAGCTTGCTGAGCGGGTTGGACATGGTCGTATAGGGCCGGGTCACCTGCAAAAAGGGTTCAGAGTGAAGAACCAGCAGAGCTTTCTGTAGCGTGCACAGATACCGGAGATTCACTGATGCGCTGTATTCAAGATTCAAAGGCTTTAGTGAGGTCTGTGTAGCAGCTAATGTCACCTCTAACAGTGCAACAGAGAATATACCTAACGTAAAATGTAATCAGGAAGTAAAAACGATCTGATCGACCAATCAGAGCATCAGTGGTTTGACTCCAGTCAACAAGTGTCTTTGGACAGGATACTGAACCTGCCCCCCCCCCGCCCTGCTCCTTTAGGCATTGAGTCTTTGGTACTGAAGGGTGTGTGCGTCGCTTTGGATAAATATATAATAAATATTCACAATCTATTTAATATTGAATAATCCATTCTTTGATATAATATCCTGCATTATATTTGTTACTGGAAATTCTGATTTCCACATGTATATATATCTTTTTTAAATTTTATTTCATATTTTTTATTCTTTAATTTTGTCTTAATTTCTCTTATGTACATTGCCATCTATCTATCAATCTATCCATCTATATATCTATCCATCTATCTATCTATCTATCTATCTATCTATCTATCTATCTATCTATCTATCTATCTATCTATCTATCTATCTATCTATCTATCTATCTATCTATCTATCTATCTATCTATCTATCATCTATCTATCTATCTATCTATTTCTACCTACCTATCTTATCTATCTCTCTATCCATCTATCTATCTATCTCTCTATCCATCTATCTATCTATCTCTCTATCTATCTATCTATCTATCTATCTATCTATCTATCTATCTATCTATCTATCTATCTATCTATCTCTCTATCTATCTATCTATCTATCTATCTATCTATCTATCTATCTATCTATCTATCTATCTATCTATCTATCTATCTATCTATCTATCTATCTATCTATCTATCTATCTATCTATCTATCTATCTCTCTATCTATCTATCTATCTATCCATCTATCTATCTATCTATCTATCTATCTATCTATCTATCTATCTATCTATCTATCTATCTATCTATCTATCTATCTATCTATCTATCTATCTATCTATCTATCTATCTATCTATCTATCTATCTTCTATCTATCTATCTATCTATCTATCTATCTATCTATCTATCTATCTATCTATCTATCTATCTATCTATCTATCTATCTATCCATCTATCTATCTATCTATCTATCTATCTTAAGCTGCCAGGAAAACCTCAGTCTAGATCTGACAGTAAAATATTATGGTATGGTATCATCCTGCCGTGTGGTATTGTGTATTTCTAAATGTCGGCGTGTTGCTATGATCTCACGTCTCTCCCGATGAGGTCCTCCTTGTTCTCGATGATTCCCCACGGGGCGATGCCGATGGCGCAGACCTTCCCTCTGGACTTTGACGAGTGGTCTTTGAGAGCGTCCCCCCGTGACGGATCACTCCTGAAACACAGATCAGCTGGGAGTTGATGAAGAGTTTATAAAGGTAATCTCAACTGTACCTTCACCCAGAGAGGATTCTATTTATTTCTGGCCATCACAACATTAGACTGAAATATGTAAAAGAGAGCTGAAATATCCGGACATCCTGTTAGCTGCAGGACCATATGACCCAACATTTCAAACCCCTCCCTCTAACCCTACACCTGTACAGGTAATAGAAGGGAGGAGCGCTGTGTTACCCGTGCTGACCCCCCCGGTGAAGATCCATGCTCCAGTGGTCACCGCCGCTTTGATCAGGCCTTTCCCAAAAACCTGCTTCAGTTTTGGGGGCAGCTCGAAGTTCTGCAGGCCTCCGTGAACGGAGATGAGGAGGGTGGGGAGCTCCAGCTCCCAGTCCTTCACCATCAGGTGCAGCAGCGAGTCCGCCTTCGAGTCGTACGACACCCGGATGTACTGGAACATTAAGTGTCTTAATATGATATATCATGTTTTATAATACCTATATATCATATGATATATAATGTTAATTTATGATATATAATGATATATAATGTTAATGTATGATATATAATGATATATAATGTTAATGTGTGATATATAATGATATATAATGTTAATGTGTGATATATAATGATATATAATGTTAATGTGTGATATATAATGTTGTATAATGATATATAATGTTAATGTGTATATATAATGATATATAATGTTAATGTGTGATATAATGATATATAATGTTAATGTGTGATATATAATGTTGTATAATGATATATAATGTTAATGTATGATATATAATGTTAATGTATGATATATAATGTTAATGTATGATATATAATGTTGTATAATGATATATAATGTTAATATGTGATGTATAATGATATAATGTTAATGTATGAAATATAATGTTAATATATTATATATAATGTTATATAATGGTATATAATGTTAATGTATGATATGTAATGTTAATGTATGATATATAATGTTGTATAATGATATATAACGTTAATGTGGGATATATATTGATATATAATGTTAATGTATGACATATAATGTTGTATAATGATATATAATGTTGTATAATGATATATAATGTTAATGTATGATATATAATGTTGTATCATGATATATAATGTTGTATAATGATATATAATGTTAATGTATGATATAAAATGTTAATGTATGATTTATAATGTTGTATAATGATATATAATGTTAATGTGTGATAATAATGATATATAATGTTAATGTATGATATATAATGTTGTAAAATGATATATAATGTTAATGTGTGATATGTAATGATCTATAATGTTAATGTATGATATATAATGTTGTATAATGATTTATAATGTTGTATAATGATATATAAAGTTAATTTATGATAATAATGTTGTATAATGATATGTCATTTTAATGTATGATATATAATGTTGTATAATGATATATAATGTTAATATATGATATATAATGATGTATAATGATATATAATGGTACTGTATATATATAATGTTAATGCATGATATATAATGTTAATGTATTATATATAATGTTGTATAATGATATAATTTTACTGTATTATATATAATGTTAATGTATGATATATAATGTTGTACAATTATATATCATTTTAATGTATGATATATAATGATATATAATGTTCATGTATGATATATAATGTTGTACAATTATATATCATTTAATGTATGATATATAATGATATATAATGTTGTATGATATATAATGTTGTGTAATGATATATAATGTTGTATAATGATATATAATGTTAAGTATGATATATAATGTTGTATAATGATATATAATGTTACTGTATTATATATAATGTTAATGTATGATATATAATGTTAATGTATTATATAATGTTGTATAATGATATATAATGTTACTGTATTATATATAATGTTAATGTATGATATATAATGTTGTACAATTATATATCATTTTAATGTATGATATATAATGATATATAATGTTCATGTATGATATATAATGTTGTGTAATGATATATAATGTTGTATAATGATATATAATGTTAATGTATGATATATAATGTTGTGTAATGATATATAATGTTGTATAATGATATATAATGTTAATGTATGATATATAATGTTGTATAATGATATATAATGTTACTGTATTATATATAATGTTAATGTATGATATATAATGTTAATGTATGATATGTAATGTTCATGTAGGATATATAATGTTGTACAACGATATTTAATCTTAATGTATGATATATAATGTTCATGTATGATATATAATGTTGTATAATGATATAATAATATATAGTATGATAGTGTGTGTGATATTACCATGGCCTTGTTGACGTGCCCCCCCCCTGGAACTCAATGAGTCCATATGCGTCGGTGCCGGAGCTCTGTGTGTGCTTTGGGGGGGTCCATCTCTCTGCAGGGGCCTCAAGCTGCACCACCGGGCCCCCCCCCTCTTCAGGCGCACCCCCCGGGACCGACGGGTGCTGCGACACCAGCTGACCACAGCCGCACCTGAAATACAACAACAAACACACACAACCCTCCAGTCAAGCAGCAGAGAGACAGCAGGGAATATGAATGGGTGAGTACAGGGAGCTGTGATATTATTAGGATAACTTCAGACATTGGAACATTATGATGTCATCAGTCAGGTGCTGAGTGTGCATTAATAAGTGACCCCCCCCCTCCTCTGTAGAGCTGGATCTGCTGCAGTACCTGCTGGCATCTTTGCTGGGAATTATCTGCATGCATTCTCTCTTCTGGAAGGTTCTCTCGATCCACGCTCGCTGAGTCTGAACACAAACCGGAAGAGACAGGATTATGTTACAGTGTCAACTGAAGGAAGTTACAACGTAAACTTAGAGAGGTTACAGCGTAAAAAGAGGGGAAGTTACAGCGTAAACTGAGACAGGTTACAGCATAAACTGAGAGGGGTTACCAGAACAGAGTGGGGGGGGGGGGTTACATTAAACCATCACAGACTGTCTGAATGTATCTGGCTAATTTCTGGGAGAGTGGAGCTTTCCCTTTCTTTGTGCATCAAATCCTCTTATCGGTGGATTACTCCTGCTGCTGAAGAGAGTCCACACACTGATCTCTGTGTGGTACTGTGAGTGTGACTGTGCGTGTGAGTGTGTGTTTGTTTCTGTGTCTAATTGGGGTTTAATGTGTGTTAATGTTCGGGTTGCCTCGGGTCACGCAGGTAAAATGCCCCTTTCACCCCGGCAGGTACCAGCGCCGGTTATTGTTGGAGTTTATTATGAATATGTGTGTCAGAGGCAGATAAAGGGACAGCTTTAGAAGCAGTGGCTGATACGACATAAACATCATCTCCATGAGTATGGATCCATCTTCAATCATCATTTCATGGAGAAATGTTTGAAAATACTGCCAACAAGTTTTTAGTTTAGCCGAGGAATCCTCACAAACCTCCACCATGACGAAGTGAACAGGAGAAGTCTGTAACAGGTGCCGACCGACTGTACTGCTGTTCTGTACTGTGTGGACAATAAACATCCCATAATGTTTCTAATCCATAAACATTTATAAAACATGAAAATAATAACTTGTACATTTCCAGACACAGAGCAGCAGAGTTTCTACTGTCCTCCCAACAGAAGATCTGATAAATAAAGACTACAATTTCAGACCCGGGGAAGAAGACGCCTGCAGTTTGTTTCACTAACGATGTGTGTGTCTGCAGTTAAAATAAGGATCAGGGGTTGCAGTCGAATTGTCCAGAAATAAGCTCATCACGTCTTTTCCTCTCCACTATTCCTCTCCTCTGTGTGAAACGTCACGGGGTTAAGGGATAGTGGATAGGAGAATTCAAAAGGACTACACTGACACTATTGGATGTATTTATGATGTCATTAATGTGCATCTGCTGTGGGACAGCGGACTAGATGGATGTTTAATAAGAAGCCCATCTATAGACTCTGCACCGTGCTCTGATGCTGTTGTTTTATGCTTTATAAACGTGGACAACAGAGAAACATAAGAAAAGTGGAAACTTATGCTCATCACCCTCTCCCTCCGGTCCACATTAATACAAATTGTCCTAATGCATATTATCTTCTAGAGAATTCTAACGGCTCTTATCATGGCTGCTACTGAGGTACTTCCGGGTCATTTCACTCCGTTAGGAAGGTTCCTAAGAGAAACTGACAATTCCTAACCCTAACCCTAGCCTGTGTATCAGGAGCAGATGTGGGTACACACACTGCCCACCAACACGACTGTTGAATCAGACACAGTGAGAGGATGTGTCATTTTAGTTTATATTGTGTTAATAGTTTCTTGTTTTCAATCAATCAATCAATGTTTATTTATAAAGCCTAATATCACAACCTTTACATTTGTCTCAGTGGACTTTACCGTTTGTACAGAATATGAATATGACCCTGTCTGTCCTCGGACCCTCACATCGGACAAGGACACAATTCCAAAGAAACCCCAGTTAATGGGAGAAACCCCCAGTTAATGAGAGAAACCCCCCAGTTGATGGAAAAACCCCCCAGTTAATGGGAGATACCCCCAGTTAATGAGAGAAACCCCCCAGTTAATGAGAGAAACCCCCCAGTTGATGAGAGAAACCCCCCAGTTGATGGAAAAACCCCCCAGTTAATGGGAGATACCCCCAGTTAATGAGAGAAACCCCCAGTTAATGGGAGAAACCCCCAGTTAATGAGAGAACCCCCCAGTTGATGGAAAAACCCCCAGTTAATGGAGATACCCCCAGTTAAAGGAAGAAACCCCCAGTTAATGAGAGAAACCCCCAGTTAATGGAGGAAACCCACCAGTTAATGGAGGAAACCAACCAGTTAATGGAGGAAACCCACCAGTTAATGGAGGAAACCCACCAGTTAATGGAGGAAACCCACCAGTTAATGGAGGAAACCCACCAGTTAATGAGAAACCCCCCAGTTAATGGCAGAAACCAACCAGTTAATGGAGGAAACCAACCAGTTAATGGAGGAAACCAACCAGTTAATGGAAGAAACCAACCAGTTAATGGAGGAAACCCACCAGTTAATGAAGAAACCAACCAGTTAATGGAGGAAACCAACCAGTTAATGGAGGAAACCCACCAGTTAATGGAGGAAACCCCCCAGTTAATGAAAAACCCCCCAGTTAATGGAAAAACCCCCAGTTAATGGAGGAAGCCCACCAGTTAATGGAGGAAACCAACCAGTTAATGGAGGAAACCCACCAGTTAATGGAGGAAACCACCAGTTAATGGAGGAAACCCACAGTTAATGGAGAAACCCCCAGTTAATGGAAGAAACCCACCAGTTAATGGAGAAACCCCCCAGTTAATGGAGGAAACCAACCAGTTAATGGAGGAAACCCCCAGTTAATGAAGAAACCCCCAGTTAATGGAAGAAACCCCCAGTTAATGGAGGAAACCAACCAGTTAATGGTGGAAACCAACCAGTTAATGGAGGAAACCCACCAGTTAATGAAGAAACCCCCCAGTTAATGGAAGAAACCAGCCAGTTAATGGAGGAAACCCACCAGTTAATGGAAGAAACCCCCAGTTAATGGAGGAAACCAACCAGTTAATGGAGGAAACCAACCAGTTAATGGAGGAAACCAACCAGTTAATGGAGAAACCCCCAGTTAATGGAGGAAACCAACCAGTTAATGAGAGACCCCCCAGTTAATGGGAGAAACCCTCAGTTAATGAGACCCCTCAGTTAATGAGAGAAACCCCCAGTTAATGGAAGAAACCCCCCAGTTAATGAGAGAAACCCCAGTTAATGGAAGAAACCCCCCAGTTAATGGAGAAACCCCCAGTTAATGGAGGAAACCCACCAGTTAATGAAGAAACCCCCAGTTAATGGAAGAAACCCCCAGTTAATGGAGGAAACCCACCAGTTAATGGAAGAAACCCCCCAGTTAATGGAGGAAACCAACCAGTTAATGGAGGAAACCCACCAGTTAATGGAGGAAACCCCCAGTTAATGAGAAACCCCCAGTTAATGGAAGAAACCCCCCAGTTAATGGAGGAAGCCCCAGTTAATGGAGGAAACCAACCAGTTAATGGAGGAAACCCACCAGTTAATGGAGGAAACCAACCAGTTAATGGAGGAAACCCACCAGTTAATGGAGAAACCCCCCAGTTAATGGAAGAAACCCACCAGTTAATGGAGAAACCCCCCAGTTAATGGAGGAAACCAACCAGTTAATGGAGGAAACCCCCAGTTAATGAAGAAACCCCCCAGTTAATGGAAGAAACCCCCCAGTTAATGGAGGAAACCAACCAGTTAATGGTGGAAACCAACCAGTTAATGGAGGAAACCCACCAGTTAATGAAGAAACCCCCCAGTTAATGGAAGAAACCAGCCAGTTAATGGAGGAAACCACCAGTTAATGGAAGAAACCCCCAGTTAATGGAGGAAACCAACCAGTTAATGGAGGAAACCAACCAGTTAATGGAGGAAACCAACCAGTTAATGGAGAAACCCCCAGTTAATGGAGGAAACCAACCAGTTAATGAGAGACCCCCCAGTTAATGGGGAAACCCCTCAGTTAATGAGACCCCCAGTTAATGAGAGAAACCCCCAGTTAATGGAAGAAACCCCCAGTTAATGAGAGAAACCCCCAGTTAATGGAAGAAACCCCCAGTTAATGGAGAAACCCCCCAGTTAATGGAGGAAACCCACCAGTTAATGAAGAAACCCCCAGTTAATGAGAGAAACCCCAGTTAATGGAAGAAACCCCCCAGTTAATGGAAGAAACCAACCAGTTAATGGAGGAAACCCACCAGTTAATGAAAAACCCCCCAGTTAATGGAAGAAACCAGCCAGTTAATGGAGGAAACCCACCAGTTAATGGAAGAAACCCCCCAGTTAATGGAGGAAACCAACCAGTTAATGGAGGAAACCAACCAGTTAATGGAGGAAACCAACCAGTTAATGGAGAAACCCCCCAGTTAATGGAGGAAACCAACCAGTTAATGAGAGACCCCCCAGTTAATGGGAGAAACCCCTCAGTTAATGAGAGACCCTCAGTTAATGAGAGAAACCCCCAGTTAATGGAAGAAACCCCCCAGTTAATGAGAGAAACCCCCAGTTAATGGAAGAAACCCCCAGTTAATGAGAGAAACCCCCAGTTAATGGAAGAAATCCCCAGTTAATGGAGAAACCCCCCAGTTAATGGAGGAAACCCACCAGTTAATGAAGAAACCCCCCAGTTAATGAGAGAAACCCCAGTTAATGGAAGAAACCCCCCAGTTAATGGAGAAACCCCCCAGTTAATGGAGGAAACCCACCAGTTAATGAAGAAACCCCCCAGTTAATGGAGGAAACCAACCAGTTAATGGAGGAAACCAACCAGTTAATGGAGGAAACCAACCAGTTAATGGAGAAACCCCCCAGTTAATGGAGGAAACCAACCAGTTAATGAGAGACCCCCCAGTTAATGGGAGAAACCCCTCAGTTAATGAGAGACCCCTCAGTTAATGAGAGAAACCCCCAGTTAATGGAAGAAACCCCCCAGTTAATGAGAGAAACCCCCAGTTAATGGAAGAAACCCCCCAGTTAATGAGAGAAACCCCCAGTTAATGGAAGAAATCCCCAGTTAATGGAGAAACCCCCCAGTTAATGGAGGAAACCCACCAGTTAATGAAGAAACCCCCCAGTTAATGAGAGAAACCCCAGTTAATGGAAGAAACCCCCAGTTAATGGAGAAACCCCCAGTTAATGGAGGAAACCCACCAGTTAATGAAGAAACCCCCAGTTAATGAGAGAAACCCACCAGTTAATGAAGAAACCCCCCAGTTAATGAAGAAACCCACCAGTCAATGGAAGAAACCCACCAGTTAATGAAGAAACCCACCAGTTAATGAGAGAAACCCCCAGTTAATGAAAGAAACCCCCCAGTTAATGAGAGAAACCCCCAGTTAATGAGAGAAACCCCTCAGTTAATGAGAGAAACCCCCAGTTAATGAGAGAAACCCCCAGTTAATGGAGAAACCCCCCAGTTAATGAGAGAAACCCCCAGTTAATGTGAGAAACCCCCCAGTTAATGAGAGAAACCCTCAGTTAATGGAGAAACCCCCAGTTAATGTGAGAAACCCCCAGTTAATGTGAGAAACCCCCCAGTTAATGAGAGAAACCCCTCAGTTAATGGAGAAACCCCCAGTTAATGTGAGAAACCCCCCAGTTAATGTGAGAAACCCCCCAGTTAATGAGAGAAACCCCTCAGTTAATGAGAGAAACCCCCAGTTAATGAGAGAAACCCCTCAGTTAATGAGAGAAACCCCCAGTTAATGAGAAAACCCCCAGTTAATGGAGAAACCCCAGTTAATGAGAGAAACCCCCAGTTAATGGAGAAACCCCCAGTTAATGAGAGAAACCCCCAGTTAATGGAGAAACCCCTCAGTTAATGAGAGAAACCCCCAGTTAATGAGAGAAACCCCCAGTTAATGAGAGAAACCCCCAGTTAATGAGAGAAACCCCCAGTTAATGAGAGAAACCCCAGTTAATGAGAGAAACCCCCAGTTAATGGAGAAACCCCTCAGTTAATGAGAGAAACCCCCAGTTAATGAGAGAAACCCCAGTTAATGAGAGAACCCCCAGTTAATGAGAGAAACCCCTCAGTTAATGAGAGAAACCCCTCAGTTAATGAGAGAAACCCCCAGTTAATGAGAGAAACCCCCAGTTAATGAGAGAAACCCCTCAGTTAATGAGAGAAACCCCTCAGTTAATGAGAGAAACCCCAGTTAATGTGAGAAACCCCTCAGTTAATGTGAGAAACCCTCAGTTAATGAGAGAAACCCCTCAGTTAATGAGAGAAACCCCCAGTTAATGAGAGAAACCCCCAGTTAATGAGAGAAAACCCCCCAGTTAATGAGAAACCCTCAGTTAATGAGAGAAACCCCCAGTTAATGAGAGAAACCCCCCAGTTAATGAGAAACCCCCAGTTAATGAGAGAAACCCCTCAGTTAATGAGAGAAACCCCTCAGTTAATGAGAGAAACCCCTCAGTTAATGAGAGAAACCCCTCAGTTAATGAGAGAAACCCCCAGTTAATGAGAGAAACCCCAGTTAATGAGAGAAACCCCCAGTTAATGAGAAACCCTCAGTTAATGAGAGAAACCCCCAGTTAATGAGAGAAACCCCCCAGTTAATGAGAAACCCCCAGTTAATGTGAGAAACCCCTCAGTTAATGTGAGAAACCCCCAGTTAATGAGAGAAACCCCCAGTTAATGTGAGAAACCCCTCAGTTAATGTGAGAAACCCCCAGTTAATGAGAGAAACCCCCAGTTAATGAGAGAAACCCCCAGTTAATGAGAGAAACCCCCAGTTAATGAGAGAAACCCCCAGTTAATGAGAGAAACCCCCAGTTAATGAGAGAAACCCCCAGTTAATGAGAGAAACCCCCAGTTAATGAGAGAAACCCCTCAGTTAATGAGAGAAACCCCCAGTTAATGTGAGAAACCCCTCAGTTAATGTGAGAAACCCCAGTTAATGAGAGAAACCCCTCAGTTAATGAGAGAAACCCCTCAGTTAATGAGAGAAACCCCCAGTTAATGAGAGAAACCCCAGTTAATGAGAGAAACCCCCAGTTAATGAGAGAAACCCCCCAGTTAATGAGAAACCCTCAGTTAATGAGAGAAACCCCCAGTTAATGAGAGAAACCCCCCAGTTAATGAGAACCCTCAGTTAATGAGAAACCCTCAGTTAATGAGAGAAACCCCTCAGTTAATGAGAGAAACCCCCAGTTAATGAGAGAAACCCCCAGTTAATGAGAGAAACCCCCCAGTTAATGAGAAACCCTCAGTTAATGAGAGAAACCCCTCAGTTAATGAGAGAAACCCCCAGTTAATGAGAGAAACCCCCAGTTAATGAGAGAAACCCCCAGTTAATGAGAGAAACCCCCCAGTTAATGAGAAACCCTCAGTTAATGAGAGAAACCCCCAGTTAATGAGAGAAACCCCCCAGTTAATGAGAAACCCTCAGTTAATGAGAGAAACCCCCAGTTAATGAGAGAAACCCCTCAGTTAATGTGAGAAACCCCCAGTTAATGAGAGAAACCCCTCAGTTAATGGAGAAACCCCCAGTTAATGGAGAAACCCCCAGTTAATGTGAGAAACCCCTCAGTTAATGTGAGAAACCCCAGTTAATGTGAGAAACCCCCAGTTAATGAGAGAAACCCCTCAGTTAATGTGAGAAACCCCTCAGTTAATGGAGAAACCCCCAGTTAATGGAGAAACCCCCAGTTAATGAGAGAAACCCCTCAGTTAATGAGAGAAACCCCTCAGTTAATGGAGAAACCCCCAGTTAATGGAGAAACCCCAGTTAATGTGAGAAACCCCTCAGTTAATGTGAGAAACCCCAGTTAATGAGAGAAACCCCCAGTTAATGTGAGAAACCCCCAGTTAATGAGAGAAACCCCCAGTTAATGAGAGAAACCCCCCAGTTAATGTGAGAAACCTCAGGAGAGCAACAGAGTAGGATCCCTCTCTCAGGACGGACAGACTGCAATAAATGTTGAGTGTAAATTAAAAAGATAATACATTTACAACAAAGCTACTCCAGATGCTGGAACATGCATGTGTCTATACATAAATATTTTAATTTTGAAACTTTTCGATGTTGTGTTTCCTGGAGCTTCTGGTTTCACAGAGAATCCATTCTCTGAGAAACTGTATTTCACCGAGCTTCTGAAAATACTTGACTTGGTGAACACTGACAGAAACTACAGCTGCTAAATAAAGCAGAGTTTGCAGGTTAGAGGGATTCTACTAAAATATTAATACCTGTGAGAACTCACTTCCTGTTATGAGCCGTTTCATAATAATGACGTCTGCATCAAAACTGTTTCCTTTAATAAAGTGAGAAGCACTGAGAATAATTATAATCACATTATAATCATTACAACAGGGATTAGCATGCACTACAGATTACCATGCACTATAATCTGCATGGTAATAAGTAAATATAAAAGAGATTAAAGTGCATCTTTACCAACAGGAAGTCAGCGAGTCAGCAGCGGGTCTGTTTGACCACCCCCGACTTTAGAAGTCATTCATGTGTTTTATTGTGAAAATAAATGATGTTCATTCATCAGCGTTTATAACGATAACACATGTTATTACATGGTTTAGTTGAATAATCTATTCTGATTGGTCAATTCAGAACACGTGACACGTTGTTATTCCAGAACAGACAGACCGCTGTCAAGGACTTATTGACCGTTGTTAAGGACTTATTGACCGTTGTTAAGGACGCTTACAAAGAACTTCGATCGATTTAACTGTATACAGTTTGGCCGAAAAGCAAACTGCATGCAGTTTGCTTTTCAAACTGGGACAAGGAAACAGCGGAGAAGTAACGGGGCAGAAACCCTCCTTTTTACGCAACGGTCCACATCAAACGGCGACACATATTCAGTTGCCAGTTACTTTGGCATTAGGGCAGGGATATCTAGATACTTCCCAAGCTTTGACATCATGGATTGAGCTACTTTTAAAGCAAGCAGCGATGTTTTCAAATCTGTAATCAGAAAGCTCCTCAAAAACGCTATCGAAGCAGTTCCTGCCGTTGCTACGTTAGTTCAAACAGTAACAACGGACTATTTTTCTTAGCGGATGCATGTCTTTTAAATAAATAATAGCGTACTATTTTTTAAATCAATAAAAACATTTTCTAAATCTATAAAAGCATTTCAATTAATATTGGGAGTCATATCGTTACTTTGTTGAGAATGTGGCCGTGTAATAAGCGGGATAATGTGCAGCGACTTGGTCATTATGGGGAAAAGAACACCCTTCATGCAAATCTAGATCCCTCCGCTTCGCGTCGGGCTCCTGATCAGCCTGTCGGGTGTTCTTTTCCCCATAATGACCGCGTCGCTGCACATTATCCCTTACATATCACCTGGGTCTGATCTGATCTCTGATCTCTGCTCACTTCCTGATCTCTGCTCACTTCCTGATCTCTGATCTCTGCACACTTCCTGCTCTCTGCTCACTTCCTGCTCTCTGCTCACTTCCTGATCTCTGCTCACTTCCTGATCTCTGCTCACTTCCTGATCTCTGCTTCCTTCCTGCTCTCTGCTCACTTCCTGCTCTCTGCTCACTTCCTGATCTCTGCTTCCTTCCTGCTCTCTGCTCACTTCCTGATCTCTGCTCACTTCCTGATCTCTGCTTCCTTCCTGCTCTCTGCTCACTTCCTGATCTCTGCTCACTTCCTGCTCTCTGCACATCCTGATCTCTGATCACATCCTGCTCTCTGCTCACTTCCTGCTCTCTGCTCACTTCCTGATCTCTGCTCACTTCCTGATCTCTGCTTCCTTCCTGCTCTCTGCTCACTTCCTGCTCTCTGCTCACTTCCTGATCTCTGCTTCCTTCCTGCTCTCTGCACATCCTGCTCTCTGCTCACTTCCTGATCTCTGCTCACTTCCTGATCTCTGCTCACTTCCTGCTCTCTGCTCACTTCCTGATCTCTGCTTCCTTCCTGCTCTCTGCTCACTTCCTGATCTCTGCTCACTTCCTGATCTCTGCTTCCTTCCTGCTCTCTGCTCACTTCCTGCTCTCTGCTCACTTCCTGATCTCTGCTCACTTCTGATCTCTGCTCACTTCCTGATCTCTGCTCCCTTCCTGCTCTCTGCTCACTTCCTGATCTCTGCTCACTTCCTGATCTCTGCTTCCTTCCTGCTCTCTGCTCACTTCCTGCTCTCTGCTTCCTTCCTGCTCTCTGCACATCCTGATCTCTGATCACATCCTGCTCTCTGCTCACTTCCTGATCTCTGATCACATCCTGCTCTCTGCTCACTTCCTGCTCTCTGCTCACTTCCTGATCTCTGCTCACTTCCTGATCTCTGCTCACTTCCTGATCTCTGATCACATCCTGCTCTCTGCTCACTTCCTGCTCTCTGCTCACTTCCTGCTCTCTGCTCACTTCCTGATCTCTGCTTCCTTCCTGCTCTCTGCTCACTTCCTGCTCTCTGCTCACTTCCTGCTCTCTGCTCACTTCCTGATCTCTGCTCACTTCCTGATCTCTGCTTCCTTCCTGATCTCTGATCACATCCTGCTCTCTGCTCACTTCCTGATCTCTGCTCACTTCCTGATCTCTGCTTCCTTCCTGCTCTCTGCTCACTTCCTGATCTCTGCTTCCTTCCTGCTCTCTGCTCACTTCCTGATCTCTGATCACATCCTGCTCTCTGCTCACTTCCTGCTCTCTGCTCACTTCCTGATCTCTGCTCACTTCCTGATCTCTGCACATCCTGATCTTTAATAGAATGTAATAAAGTTGTGAGAGTTTTAATCGGCTCACCTTCTGTGATGAAGACGACGCACTGCGTTTGATGGACGAACGTTTGAAGGACCCATTTGTTCCTCTCCGTCCTCGGCCCTCCATCTTCAGGAAGTTCAGTCCTCTACCTTCATCCTCTTCCTGTCTCTCCTGTCTGTCTGTCTGTCTCCTGTCTGTCTCCTGTTTGTCCTCCTGTCTGTCTCCTGTATGTCCTCCTGTCTCCTCTCTGTCCTCCTGTCTCCTGTCTGTCCTCCTGTCTGTCCTCCTCTCTCCTGTCTGTCTCCTGTCTGTCCTCTTCTCTCCTGTCTGTCTCCTGTATGTCCTCCTGCCTCCTTTCTGTCTCCTGTGTGTCCTCCTGTCTGTCCTTCTGTCTACTGTCTGTCTTCCTGTCTCCTCCTGTCTCCTGTCTGTCTTCCTGTCTCTCCTTCTGTCTCGTGTCTGTTTGTCTTCCTGTCTCTCCTCCTGTCTCGTGTCTGTCTCCTGTCTCTCCTCCTGTCTCTCCTGTCTGTCTTCCTGTCTCTCCTTCTGTCTCCTGTCTATCTCCTGTCTGTCTCCTGTCTCCTGTCTATCTCCTGTCTCTCCTTCTGTCTCCTGTCTATCTCCTGTCTGTCCTCCTGTCTCCTGTCTATCTCCTGTCTGTCCTCCTGTCTCCTGTCTATCTCCTGTCTGTCCTCCTGTCTCCTGTCTATCTCCTGTCTGTCCTCCTGTCTCCTGTCTATCTCCTGTCTGTCCTCCTTTCTCCTGTCTGTCTCCTGTCTGTCCACCTCTCTCCTGTCTGTCTCCTGTCTGTTCTCCTCTCTCCTGTCTGTCTCCTGTATGTCCTCCTGTCTCCTGTCTGTCTCCTGTCTGTGCTCCTGTCTGTCCTCCTCTCTCCTGTCTGTCTCCTGTATGTCCTCCTGTCTCCTATCTGTCTCCTGTCTGTGCTCCTGTCTCCTGTCTGTGCTCCTGTCTCCTGTCTGTTCTCCTCTCTCCTGTCTGTCTCCTGTCTGTCCTCCTCTCTCCTGTCTGTCTCCTGTATGTCCTCCTGTCTCCTGTCTGTCTCCTGTATGTCCTCCTGTCTCCTGTCTGTCTCCTGTCTGTCCTCCTCTCTCCTGTCTGTCTCCTGTATGTCCCCTGTCTCCTGTCTGTCTCCTGTATGTCCTCCTGTCTCCTGTCTGTCTCCTGTCTGTCCTCCTGTCTCCTGTGTGTGCTCCTGTATGTCCTCCTGTCTCCTGTGTGTGCTCCTGTATGTCCTCCGTCTCCTGTCTGTCTCCTGTCTGTGCTCCTGTCTCCTGTCTGTGCTCCTGTCTCCTGTCTGTTCTCCTCTCTCCTGTCTGTCTCCTGTCAGTTCTCCTCTCTCCTGTCTGTCTCCTGTCTGTCCTCCTCTCTCCTGTCTGTCTCCTGTATGTCCTCCTGTCTCCTGTCTGTCTCCTGTCTGTGCTCCTGTCTCCTGTCTGTGCTCCTGTCTCCTGTCTGTGCTCCTGTCTGTCCTCCTCTCTCCTGTCTGTCTCCTGTATGTCCTCCTGTCTCCTGTCTGTCTCCTGTCTGTGCTCCTGTCTCCTGTCTGTGCTCCTGCCTCCTGTCTGTTCTCCTCTCTCCTGTCTGTCTCCTGTCTGTCCTCCTCTCTCCTGTCTGTCTCCTGTATGTCCTCCTGTCTCCTGTCTGTCTCCTGTCTGTGCTCCTGTCTCCTGTCTGTGCTCCTGTCTGTCCTCCTCTCCTGTCTGTCTCCTGTATGTCCTCCTGTCTCCTGTCTGTCTCCTGTCTGTGCTCCTGTCTCCTGTCTGTGCTCCTGTCTCCTGTCTGTTCTCCTCTCTCCTGTCTGTCTCCTGTCTGTCCTCCTCTCTCCTGTCTGTCTCCTGTATGTCCTCCTGTCTCCTGTCTGTCTCCTGTATGTCTTCCTCTCTCCTGTCTGTCTCCTGTCTGTCCTCCTGTCTCCTGTGTGTGCTCCTGTATGTCCTCCTGTCTCCTGTCTGTCTCCTGTCTGTCCTCCTGTCTCCTGTGTGTGCTCCTGTCTCTCAGGCTGCAGTGTTGTGATGCGTCCTGGGTCCCCCGACCCCTCAGCGATCAGGATTAGTGGAGGCGGGGCTCCGCTCTAATGGAAGCAGATCTAGTGGCTGCTGATTGGACGAGAACAGAGGGATTGAGATGCAGCTGCATTCTGATAATAATGTGATTTAAATAAAGCCCATGTTTTTACAGAAAGACATTTAATGTTGAAGTTATAATGTAGCTTAAACACACACACACACACACACAGATTATAAAGGATTATTGAGGCAGCAGCTCAGGGGTTAATGGCTTTGTGTCTCTGTGATTCTGAGAGGAAGTAGAAATAAATCATTCATAAAGTATTTATTCTGTGCATTTTAACAAATATTAGAGTGCATTTTAATAATAGATTAATATATTTTTATATTCTGTAGTAAAATTATTATTTTAAATTCCTTTCTCACTATGTATTGTTGGTTATATTTATTTTACATTGTGACTTATTGCTTCCCTTATATAAATATATTTATATTTTGTATTTAAAAAACACATTGCTTTTTATATTTTACATATTTAATGCAAAACCTATTTTTTATTTTACATATGAATTGTTTTTAATGCAGATTTTTGGTATCACATTTCTTTTAGTTTTCACTTTAAAGTAACATCCATGCCCACCTGCAGTCTGATCCTTCTGTGGGCCTCAGAGTGCCGCTGTGCACCTGCTGGTCCTCCAGGGGGTCAGAGGGTCCTTCTGTGGGCCTCAGAGTGGCGGTGCACCTGCTGGTCCTCCAGGGGGTCAGAGGCTCCTTCTGTGGGCCTCAGAGTGCCGCGGTGCACCTGCTGGTCCTCCAGGGGTCAGAGGGTCCTTCTGTGGGCCTCAGAGTGCCGCGGTGCGCCTGCTGGTCCTCCAGGGGGTCAGAGGGTCCTTCTGTGGCCTCAGAGTGCCGCGGTGCACCTGCTGGTCCTCCAGGGGGTCAGAGGTTCCTTCTGTGGGCCTCAGAGTGCCGCAGTGCACCTGCTGGTCCTCCAGGGGGTCACAGGGTTCTTCCGTGGGCCTCAGAGTGCCGCGGTGCACCTGCTGGTCCTCCAGGGGGTCAGAGGTTCCTTCTGTAGGCCTCAGAGTGCCGCGGTGCGCCTGCTGGTCCTCTAGGTTGATCAACTGGAAGACCAGCAGGTGCAGGCTGTCAGGGGTCAGAGGTCTTCCTCTAGTCGCAGGCTCCTTAAGACCCACGAGCAGCATTCTGACTTTTTCTCAGAATTCAGATTTTTTTTCTGAAAATTTAGTCATTCTGACTTTTTCCAAAATTCTGAAATCTTTTCACAAATTTTCAAAATCATGATAATTTTCTTGAAATTTCAGATTCCCAACTTTTTTTCTCAACATACTGATTTTTTTTATAAAAATTGCAATGTTATGACTTGTCTAAAAATCTCTACATTTTGCTTTTTCTCTATTTTCAAAATCCTGACGTTTAAAAAAAAATTCAGAATTTGGATATTTTTCTCAAAATTTTGCCTTTCTTTCTTCAGAATTCTTCTGAGGATCTCAAAGCGCTCAGGAGAAACCATGTTCTGATCACCAGCCACAGGATGTTATGAAACGTGTCACTTCCTGCCACGTTAACTGAGGGATGAACATGATGGAGCATGAATCATGTCACTTCCTGCCACATTTACCTGAGGGATGAACATGATGGAGCATGAAACATGTCACTTCCTGCCACGTTCACCTGAGGGATGAACATGATGGAGAATGAAACATGTCACTTCCTGCCACATTTACCTGAGGGATGAACATGATGGAGCATGAAACATGTCACTTCCTGCCACGTTCACCTGAGGGATGAACATGATGGAGCATGAAACATGTCACTTCCTGCCACATTTACCTGAGGGATGAACATGATGGAGCATGAAACATGTCACTTCCTGCCACGTTCACCTGAGGGATGAACATGATGGAGAATGAAACATGTCACTTCCTGCCACGTTTACCTGAGGGATGAACATAATGGAGCATGAAACATGTCACTTCCTGCCACATTTACCTGAGGGATGAACATGATGGAGAATGAAACATGTCACTTCCTGCCACATTTACCTGAGGGATGAACATGATGGAGAATGAAACATGTCACTTCCTGCCACATTTACCTGAGGGATGAACATGATGGAGCATGAAACATGTTACTTCCTGCCACGTTTACCTGAGGGATGAACATGATGGAGCATGAAACATGTCACTTCCTGCCACGTTTACCTGAGGGATGAACATGATGGAGCATGAAACATGTCACTTCCTGCCACATTTACCTGAGGGATGAACATGATGGAGCATGAAACATGTCACTTCCTGCCACATTTACCTGAGGGATGAACATGATGGAGAATGAAACATGTCACTTCCTGCCACGTTTACCTGAGGGATGAACATGATGGAGCATGAAACATGTCACTTCCTGCCACGTTTACCTGAGGGATGAACATGATGGAGCATGAAACATGTCACTTCCTGCCACGTTTACCTGAGGGATGAACATGATGGAGAATGAAACATGTCACTTCCTGCCACATTTACCTGAGGGATGAACATGATGGAGCATGAAACATGTCACTTCCTGCCACGTTTACCTGAGGGATGAACATGATGGAGAATGAAACATGTCACTTCCTGCCACGTTTACCTGAGGGATGAACATGATGGAGCATGAAACATGTCACTTCCTGCCACGTTTACCTGAGGGATGAACATGATGGAGAATGAAACATGTCACTTCCTGCCACGTTTACCTGAGGGATGAACATGATGGAGCATGAAACATGTCACTTCCTGCCACGTTTACCTGAGGGATGAACATGATGGAGCATGAAACATGTCACTTCCTGCCACGTTTACCTGAGCGATGTGTCAGCTGCCTCAGCTCAGGTGAACATGATGGAGAATGAAACATGTCACTTCCTGCCACGTTCACCTGAGGGATGAACATGATGGAGAATGAAACATGTCACTTCCTGCCACGTTCACCTGAGGGATGAACATGATGGAGAATGAAACATGTCACTTCCTGCCACGTTCACCTGAGGGATGAACATGATGGAGAGTGAAACATGTCACTTCCTGCCATGTTTACCTGAGCGATGTGTCAGCTGCTTCAGCACAGGTAAACATGATCAGAATCAGAATACCTTTATTAGTCCCACAGAGGGGAAATTTGCATCGTTACAGCAGGAAAGAGCCACAGACAGCTTAATGTTACATATGTTAAAAAAAAGTACTAAGTTATGATAATAAAATATAATAAAAAAAAAAAAAAAAAAAAATAAAAAAAAAATACTTTTCAAAATACAAATCCTGTAACAGTTCTTAGGATTTAGCAGCCAGGTATATATTACACAGTTATTAATGGCATATGTATATAATGTATATATTGCACATATAGCACATATTGCACATAGTTTGATGGTATTTAACAGCAGCAAGTTACACAATTTACAAAATACAAAATGCAAAAACACACCTTGTAACGGTTCTAAGGATTTAGCAGCCAGGTATAAATTACACAGTTATTAACGGCATATATATATTGCACATATAGCACATATTGCACATAGTTGATTGGTATTTAGCAGCAAGGGGTGATATAGTCTGTGTTGTGGTGTGTGTGGGGGAGGGGGGGTCTACTAGGGGCTGTGCTGGTTGTATAGTCTGACCGCTGCAGGAAGGAAGGACCTGCGGTATCTCTCCGTGTGACAGCGGGGGTGCAGCAGCCTGTCACTGAAGGAGCTGCACAGTGAGGACAGGGTGTCCTGGAGGGGGTGGGACATATTGTCCAGCAGGGAGGACAGCTTGGCTGCCATTCTCCTGTCTCCCACCACCTCCACAGTGTCCAGAGGACTCCCCAGGACAGAGCTGGCCTTCCTTACCAGTCTGTTCAGTCTCTTGCTGTCAGCAGCCGAGATGCTGCTGCCCCAGCAGGCCACACCATAGAAAATGGCTGATGCCACAACAGAGTCGTAAAAAGTCTGAAGGAGTGCCCCCTGCACCCCGAAAGACCTCAGTCTCCTCAGCAGAAAGAGTCTGCTCTGTCCCTTCTTGTACAGAGCAGCAGAATTATCAGTCCAGTCCAGTTTATTGTTCAGATGAACACCCAGGTATTTGTAAGATTTCACAATCTCAATGTCCGCTCCCTGGATGTTCACTGGTGTCGGGGGGAGTGTTGGCGCCGTCTGAAATCCACCACCAGTTCCTTGGTCTTCGCTGCGTTGAGCTGGAGGTGGTTCCTCTGGCACCAGAAGGTGAAGTCCTGCGTCAGCTCCCTGTACTCCCTGTCGTCCTCGTTGGAGATGAGGCCAACGATGGCGGAGTCGTCAGAGAACTTCTGCAGGTGACAGGTTGCAGTGTTGTGGGTGAAGTCGCAGTGTAGAGGGTGAAGAGAAACGGTGCCAGCACCGTCCCCTGGGGGGCCCCCGTACTGCTGATGATGGTGTCTGATTGACACTCCCTGGTCCTCACGTACTGTGGGCGGTTGGTGAGGTAGTCCAGGATCCAGGAGGTGAGGTGGTGATCCACCCCCGACAGCTGCAGCTTGTCCCCCAGGAGCGGGGGCTGGATGGTGTTGAAGGCACTGGAGAAATCAAAGAACATGATCCTCACAGTGCCCCCCCCAGGCTTCTCCAGGTGGGAGAGGGACCTCTGCAGCAGGTAGATGACGGCGTCATCCACCCCGATGGCAGGCTGGTAGGCGAACTGCAGCGGGTCCATTGATGGTCCCACAAGGGGCCGGAGGTGTCCAAGGACCAGCCTCTCCAGGGTCTTCATCAGCTGTGATGTCAGCGCCACCGGCCGGTAGCTGTTGAATTCCTTGGGGCGAGGGGTCTTTGGCACAGGTATGGCGCATGACTGATCAAATCTGTTGAAGAAGTTATTCAAGTCGTTTGCCCACTGGCGGTCCCCCCGGACCTGGGAGTCTGGCTCTTTGTAGCCAGAGATGGTTTTCAGGCCTCTCCAGACTCCGCTGACGTTCCTCTGCAGCAGCTGTTCCTCCATTCTCTTCCTGATGGAGCATGAAACATCTCACTTCCTGCCACGTTTACCTGAGCGATGTGTCAGCTGTCTCAGCTCAGGTGAACATGATGGAGAATGAAACATGTCACTTCCTGCCACGTTTACCTGAGCGATGTGTCAGCTGCCTCAGCTCAGGTGAACATGATGGAGAATGAAACATGTCACTTCCTGCCACGTTTACCTGAGCGATGTGTCAGCTACCTCAGCTCAGGTGAACATGATGGAGAATGAAACATGTCACTTCCTGCCACGTTTAACTGAGCGATGTGTCAGCTGCCTCAGCTCAGGTGAACATGATGGAGAATGAAACATGTCACTTCCTGCCACGTTTACCTGAGCGATGTGTCAGCTACCTCAGCTTAGGTGAACATGATGGAGAATGAAACATGTCACTTCCTGCCACGTTTACCTGAGCGATGTGTCAGCTGCCTCAGCTCAGGTGAACATGATGGAGAATGAACATGTCACTTCCTGCCACGTTTACCTGAGCGATATGTCAGCTGCCTCAGCTCAGGTGAACATGATGGAGAATGAAACATGTCACTTCCTGCCACGTTTAACTGAGCGATGTGTCAGCTACCTCAGCTCAGGTGAACATGATGGAGAATGAAACATGTCACTTCCTGCCACGTTTAACTGAGCGATGTGTCAGCTGCCTCAGCTCAGGTGAACATGATGGAGAATGAAACATGTCACTTCCTGCCACGTTTACCTGAGCGATGTGTCAGCATCCTCAGCTCAGGTGAACATGATGGAGAATGAAACATGTCACTTCCTGCAATGTTTAACTGAGCGTGTTCAGCTACCTCAGCTCAGGTGAACATGATGGAGAATGAAAACATGTCACTTCCTGCCACGTTTACCTGAGCGATGTGTCAGCTGCCTCAGCTCAGGTGAACATGATGGAGAATGAAACATGTCACTTCCTGCCACGTTACCTGAGCGATGTGTCAGCTACCTCAGCTCAGGTGAACATGATGGAGAATGAAACATGTCACTTCCTGCCACGTTTACCTGAGCGATGTGTCAGCTGCCTCAGCTCAGGTGAACATGATGGAGAATGAAACATGTCACTTCCTGCCACGTTTACCTGAGCGATGTGTCAGCTGCCTCAGCTCAGGTGAACATGATGGAGAATGAAACATGTCACTTCCTGCCACGTTTACTGAGCGATGTGTCAGCTACCTCAGCTCAGGTGAACATGATGGAGAATGAAACATGTCACTTCCTGCCACATTTACCTGAGCGATGTGTCAGCTGCCTCAGCTCAGGTGAACATGATGGAGAGACTGAAGACGGCAGGATAAATAATACATAGAATCCCAGCCAACATTAATCACCCTTCCAGTATCAATGGAACATTAAATTAAGACTTTTCTAACACTTTCATAGAAATCGTTGGCGAAAGCTTTGCAAAGTAAGAAGTTACACACATTTATATATACTTGTGTATATATACTCGTATACAGAAGGATTATTCTTGTACATGTTTTGATTCGTTTTAACATTTCAAAAAAGGCTTTAATGAATCTGACTGAATTATCTTGGATATGATAATTACTTTATGAAAATGAGGCAATAAAGATGTAGACTTTTAAAAATGAAAGGTTTTTATTTTAATATATATTCTTAACAATAATTAAATTAACGAATCACCAAAAAAACAAAGGCTGGTTCCCTGTATTGACATCATGGTCTGTAGACCTGCTGCTAGTGAGAGAAAGAGAAGATAGTCCAGAACATCAGTCCAGAACATCAGTCCAGAACATCAGTCCAGTTCATCAGTCCAGTTCATCAGTCCAGTTCATCAGTCCAGTTCATCAGTCCAGAACATCAGTCCAGAACATCAGTCCAGTTCATCAGTCCAGAACATCAGTCCAGTTCATCAGTCCAGAACATCAGTCCAGAACATCAGTCCAGTTCATCAGTCCAGTTCATCAGTCCAGTCATCAGTCCAGTTCATCAGTCCAGAACATCAGTCCAGAACATCAGTCCAGTTCATCAGTCCAGAACATCAGTCCAGAACATCAGTCCAGTTCATCAGTCCAGAACATCAGTCAGTTCATCAGTCCAGTTCATCAGTCCAGAACATCAGTCCAGAACATCAGTCCAGAACATCAGTCCAGAACATCAGTCCAGTTCATCAGTCCAGAACATCAGTCCAGAACATCAGTCCAGAACATCAGTCCAGAACATCAGTCCAGTTCATCAGTCCAGTTCATCAGTCCATTTCATCAGTCCAGTTCATCAGTCCAGAACATCAGTCCAGAACATCAGTCCAGTTCATCAGTCCAGAACATCAGTCCAGTTCATCAGTCCAGTTCATCAGTCCAGTTCATCAGTCCAGTTCATCAGTCCAGAACACATTCAGTCAGTCATCAGTCCAGAACATCAGTCCAGTTCACCAGTCCAGCCTCCCAGTTCACCCATGGTTAGGCGAAGTACCCCCACAGGAACACGTTGATGGTCAGCAGCAGCAGGGCATTTATATTGCAGACGTTCCTCCAGAGCGGCACCTCCTGCAGGGAGTTCAGCTCGATGCCTTCAGGCTCCGCAGCCTCAGAGCCGGGAGCATTCAGACCGCAGAGCCTCAGAGCAGCCCTCCTCACCAAGGTCACCGGGCCAGAGGTCACCGGGTCAGAGGTCATCGGGTCAGAGGTCGCCGGGCCAGAGGTCACCGGGCCAGAGGTCACCTGGGGAGCTGTGAGGTCGAGGCGAGGCTCCTGGCTGTGTCTGGACCACCAGGTGAGCCTGTAGAGCTGCAGAGAGAGGGGCTCACTTTAATAATATACCTTCTAATGTTAACTGTTTACAGGCTTCACGTCCTCATTAAGAACATCAGTTACTCTATGTGCACCAACAGTTTGACCTTCAACCTTCTGTTGACCTGAGGACCCCGATACGCCACGCCGCCCTCCCTCTGTGTTTCACGATGCAACCCAAACTCTACCCCGGGTCTTTCTGCAGACAGTATCTCTGTATGACTGAGAAATACAATACAGCAGCTTAAAGTTTGAGTCTTTATTCACACACTGATTTCTGACTACCATGAGTAGTGTTGGGACCATTAGATACAGAGAGCACAGGATGAACATCATTACCTCTACTGTGGACAATTACTTTCAAATAAACAAGCAATCTGTCCAAATGACCCCTAAATCTTCTACATTGACCTTAAATTCATTTAATTAATGAAAATCAGTCCCCACTGAGACCCTGAACAATGTCAGAAATGGAGTCAGCATCCTCAATAACCCCCAGGACCCCTCAGAACTGTCCAAATCAGCCAAGCCACAGCCCACCTAGGCTATAATGCTAATTAATGCTAAATTAACACAACTGATGCTAACTGTGTAAATGTCCCAACATATGCAGGTTAGCATCCAGCAGTCTCCATGTGCTGGAGGCCCTACTATACATTTCTATCAGAACTCTTTGGGGGTCTCAACATGTCCGGGGTCAGGACTCTATGAGCTGCAGACACACTGTGAAGTCACAAAGGGTACATGGGTGTGGATGTATGTTCCTCACATGTTCTTCAGGGATGGGGGGCGTGGCCAGGCTGACAGCAGCGATGATGAGGCAGGTGAGAGCCAGCAGGATCAGGGCAAAGTGCAGATAGTGGACCTGAGCCAGGAGAGCAGGCCGGCCGTCAGGCTGCCCGCAGGCCGGAGCTTTGAAACTGAACTCCAGAACCATCCGGACCAGTCCCACCAGCAGCCCCCCCATCAGACCCCAGAATGCACCCTGAGGAGCACATGGACACATTAAAGAGTCACTGAGGCTGGGGACATTATAACACTATATCAAGTAGAACAATAACCCTGGTTTACTTTACACAAGAGAACCTCTGGAGAACGTTTCCTCTGTTCTCACTGGTTACTGGGGACCAAGATGTGGAACCAGTTTGGACATGTCAGTAAACTTAGGAACTTTAAAAACAAAGTAAAGAAAATAATTCCTCCTTACTGACTCTAAAACGACCCATGTTGTCTTTTTGCTTTATTATCTTCTCAGAGTTCCAGAAAGGGTAGTTTACATCGGCAGAGTTATATCAAACTGGTGTGTGTGTGTGTGTGTGTGTGTGTGTGTGTGTCTACCTGCTCGTTGGCACGAGGCCACAGGATGGCCATCAGGAAGACCGCAGTGATGGGAGGAGCCAGAAAGCTGGTCACTGATTGGATGTAATCGAACAGCTGTCCACTGTTGGCTGTCTGGATGACGGGAATCCACATCAGACTCACACACACCATGACCAGGACGAACACCCTAACATTAACACACATAACACATGTTACATACATGTATATAACACACATAACCCATATAAAACACATGTATATAACCCATATAACATACATATATATAACAAATATAACACATGTAAAACACATGTATATAACCCATATAACATACATATAACAAATATAACACATGTAAAACACATGTATATAACCCATATAACATACATATATATAACAAATATAACACATGTAAAACACATGTATATAACCCATATAACATACATATATATAACAAATATAACACATGTAAAACACATGTATATAACACATGTAAAAGACGTGTATATAACCCATATAACATACATGTATATAACAAATATAACACACGTATAACACATGAATATAATAGATGTAACATACATGTGTTATATTCATGTATGTTACATGTATATAACTGTTGGGAAAATCGTGAATGTATCTTCCAATCTCAGAATAACATGATAACAAAGGCCCTACTTAGCTGTGAACATGACAGGATGTATGATTACCTAGAAGAGCATCAGGACTGTTTTAGGCATATGATAGCTAGGTGATTAACACGATGATTCAGCCTCTATGGAGAGAGACATATGACAGTCATGTTTATTGCTTACGTGGGCCTTAGCTCATCTTAACTACACATTGAATAAACATGTATCTTGTGACTGTAACACTCTCTTTTGTATATAAGCATGACAAGGACACTATTCGGGGAACTATTTGTCCCATGCAGCTTTGTGTGTGATGACTACTTCCATTCGTGAGAGGATAATAAATACAAGGATCCTGATATTGAAGATCAAGCCGGTGACAAGTGATATTATTCAATAACAACAATAACCCATGTAAAACACATGAATATAACACATATAACATACATATAACAAACATAATACATGTAAAACACATCTATATAACACATGTAAGATACCTGTGTATAACACATGGAAAGGACAGGTTTAAAACACATGTAACATACATGTATTAGACATGTATATAACACTTATATAACACAGATAAAACACATTTATATAACACACATATAACAAATATAAAACACATGTATATAACCCACGTAAAACACATGTATATAACACATGTAACAGACATGTATATAACACGTATAACCCATGTAAAACAGATGAATATAACGCATGTTACAGACATGTATATAACACGTATAACCCATGTAAAACAGATGAATATAACGCATGTAACAGACATGTATATAACACGTATAACCCATGTAAAACAGATGAATATAACGCATGTAACAGACATGTATATAACACGTATAACCCATGTAAAACAGATGAATATAAACGCATGTAACAGACATGTATATAACACGTATAACCCATGTAAAACACATGTATATAACCCATGTAAAACAGATGTATATAACCCACGTAAAACACATGTATATAACCCACGTAAAACACATGTATATAACACATGTAACATACATGTATTAGACATGTATATAACACTTATATAACACAGATAAAACACATTATATAACACACATATAACAAATATAAAACACATGTATATAACCCACGTAAAACACATGTATATAACACATGTAACAGACATGTATATAACACGTATAACCCATGTAAAACAGATGAATATAACGCATGTTACAGACATGTATATAACACGTATAACCCATGTAAAACAGATGAATATAACGCATGTAACAGACATGTATATAACACGTATAACCCATGTAAAACAGATGAATATAACGCATGTAACAGACATGTATATAACACGTATAACCCATGTAAAACAGATGAATATAACGCATGTAACAGACATGTATATAACACGTATAACCCATGTAAAACACATGTATATAACCATGTAAAACAGATGTATATAACCCACGTAAAACACATGTATAACCCACGTAAAACACATGTATATAACACATGTAACAGACACGTATATAACACGTATAACACATGTAAAATACATGTATATAACACATGTAACAGACATGTATATAACCCATGTAAAACACATGTATATAACGCATGTAAAACACATGTATATAACGCATGTAAAACACATGTATATAACACATGTAACAGACATGTATATAACACGTATAACCCATGTAAAACAGATGTATATAACCCATGTAAAACACATGTATATAACCCATGTAAAACACATGTATATAACCCACGTAAAACACATGTATATAACCCATGTAAAACACATGTATATAACGCATGTAAAACACATGTATATAACACATGTAACAGACATGTATATAACACGTATAACCCATGTAAAACAGATGAATATAACGCATGTTACAGACATGTATATAACACGTATAACCCATGTAAAACAGATGAATATAACGCATGTAACAGACAGTATATAACACGTATAACCCATGTAAAACAGATGAATATAACGCATGTAACAGACATGTATATAACACGTATAACCCATGTAAAACAGATGAATATAACGCATGTAACAGACATGTATATAACACGTATAACCCATGTAAAACACATGTATATAACCCATGTAAAACAGATGTAATAACCCACGTAAAACACATGTATATAACCCACGTAAAACACATGTATATAACACATGTAACAGACACGTATATAACACGTATAACACATGTAAAACACATGTATAAACACATGTAACAGACATGTATAAACCCATGTAAACACATGTATATAACGCATGTAAAACACATGTATATAACGCATGTAAAACACATGTATATAACACATGTAACAGACATGTATATAACACGTATAACCCATGTAAAACAGATGTATATAACCCATGTAAAACACATGTATATAACCCATGTAAAACACATGTATATAACCCACGTAAAACACATGTATAACCCATGTAAAAACACATGTATATAACGCATGTAAAACACATGTATATAACACATGTAACAGACATGTATATAACACGTATAACCCATGTAAAACAGATGAATATAACGCATGTTACAGACATGTATATAACACGTATAACCCATGTAAAACAGATGAATATAACGCATGTAACAGACATGTATATAACACGTATAACCCATGTAAAACAGATGAATATAACGCATGTAACAGACATGTATATAACACGTATAACCCATGTAAAACAGAATATAACGCATGTAACAGACATGTATATAACACGTATAACCCATGTAAAACACATGTATATAACCCATGTAAAACAGATGTATATAACCCACGTAAAACACATGTATATAACCCACGTAAAACACATGTATATAACACATGTAACAGACACGTATATAACACGTATAACACATGTAAACACATGTATATAACACATGTAACAGACATGTATATACCCATGTAAAACACATGTATATAACGCATGTAAAACACATGTATATAACGCATGTAAAACACATGTATATAACACATGTAACAGACATGTATATAACACGTATAACCCATGTAAAACAGATGTATAACCCATGTAAAACACATGTATATAACCCATGTAAAACACATGTATATAACCCACGTAAAACACATGTATATAACCCATGTAAAACACATGTATATAACGCATGTAAAACACATGTATATAACACATGTAACAGACATGTATATAACACGTATAACCCATGTAAAACAGATGTATATAACCCACGTAAAACACATGTATATAACACATGTAACAGACATGTATATAACACGTATAACCCATGTAAAACACTGTATATAACCCATGTAAAACAGATTTATATAACCCATGTAAAACACATGTATATAACACATGTAACAGACATGTATATAACACGTATAACCCATGTAAAACACATGTATATAACCCATGTAACACAGATGTATATAACGCATGTAAAACACATGTATATAACACATGTAACAGACATGTATATAACACATATAACCCATGTAAAACAGATGAATATAACCCATGTAAAACACATGTATATAACGCATGTAAAACACATGTATATAACACATGTAACAGACATGTATATAACACGTATAACCCATGTAAAACACATGTATATAACCCACGTAAAACAGATGTATATAACCCATGTATATAACCCATGTAAAACACATGTATATAACACATGTATATAACCCATGTAAAACACATGTATATAACGCATGTAAAACACATGTATTAACCCACGTAAAACACATGTATATAACACATGTAAAACAGATGAATATAACCACGTAAAACACATGTATATAACCCATGTAAAACAGATGAATATAACGCATGTAAAACAGATGAATATAACGCATGTAAAACACATTTATATAACGCATGTAAAACACATTTATATAACGCATGTAAAACACATGTATATAACGCATGTAAAACAGATGTATATAACGCATGTAAAACAGATGAATATAACGCATGTAAAACACATTTATATAACGCATGTAAAACACATGATATAACGCATGTAAAACAGATGAATATAACGCATGTAAAACACATTTATATAACGCATGTAAAACACATGTATATAACGCATGTAAAACACATGTATATAACGCATGTAAAACACATGACTAAAACACATGTATATAACGCATGTAAAACACATGTAAAACAGATGAAATAACGCATGTAAAACAGATGAATATAACGCATGTAAAAACACATGTATATAACCCATGTAAAACACATGTATATAACACATGTAAAACACATGTATATAACCCACGTAAAACACATGTATATAACGCATGTAAAACACATGTATATAACCCATGTAAAACAGATGAATATAACCCACGTAAAACAGATGAATATAACCCAGTAAACACACATGTATATAACCCACGTAAAACACATGTATATAACCCACGTAAAACACATGTATATAACCCACGTAAAACATATGTATATAACACATGTAACAGACATGTATATAACACGTATAACCCATGTAAAACAGATGAATATAACCCATGTAAAACACATGTATATAACCCACGTAAAACCCATGTATATAACCCACATAAAACACATGTATATAACCCACGTAAAACACATGTATATAACCCACGTAAAAACACATGTATATAACCCACGTAAAACACATGTATATAACCCACGTAAAACACATGTATAAACCCATGTAAAACAGATGAATATAACGCATGTAAAACACATGTATATAACACATCGGTTCCGGCGCCGCGCGAGTTAAAGGAATCTGCATAATCTGTTGAATATAATTATAACTTTGGCCCCACATATCATCTGTGTAAAATGTATGCTTATGAAACTAGACCAAATGTTCTTATTTTCTTTTGTTTGCTGTGCTCAATTGTGTGTGCGTGACTTAGGAATGTAGTGGATTCAGTTGTTTATGACCTGATAGGAGGGAGGGGGGTTTTGTTGCAGGAGAAAGGTAATAAAACTGACACCATTGAGTCTATGCAGAGATTGTACTGAGGGAAAGATTGGGAGACGGAGTGGTACGGCCAGGTGCTGAGGATATTGGTACCTCAAACCCCGTTCAACCCATAGTTGTTTATGGTGGGGCTGCCATAAATTGTTTATGGTGGGCTGCCATAAAAGATGACCAGAGACTGACCGGCGCCCAGGAGTGAGTCCGAACACCTAGGGAGGAGCAACCGACACAACTCCTCCCAAGAACTCCTCTGCATTTGTGTGCATAAATATTGTGAATTTTGTACCAACGGGGCCTCTGTTCGGTCTGACTGTCTGATACGTACAGCGCACGGTGGAAGAGCGGAGGCCCGGAGTACTTCGTTAAATTAGTACTTCGTTATGTTGTACTGTTGCTTTCTACCATTAAATCAGCTTATTGTTAATCTCATATCTCTGTGTCTGAGCCCTTCCTTTCATAGCAGACCACTCATCAAACGAACGACGCGGAGCGGGTTTGAACCTTCAGCCACTCAGAGGGTGGTGCTCCAAAATCCAACAATTTGGTGACCGACCGACGTGATGAGTAGGGTCTCATAGAAGGAACACTGGCAGCCAGCGGACGAACGGTCCAGGGAAGACACCTCGAATACCTCTGACAACTAAACCAGGGCGCCCACAACAGAAAGGTGAGCAGATACCTGTTATTATCAAAATCTGTGATTGGCTATACTACAAAATTTTAGAGTTGTCAGCGGCATTTTTCAGTGTTTTAGTCTTACGGTAGAGGGAACAGTACTACAGAATAACACTTTCCAGTCTCAAAGAGGAGCTGCAGTGTGTTATATGTGGGGTATTTCAAGAGGAGAAACGCAACTTTCAAAATCAATTTGAAATGACCGGATCTCGCAAACTCTTGCTGTGGGGTTAATCTAGAAGACTAAACGTGACGATAAAGAGATTCTGTAGACTGGGTTTCGACTCCTTGCCAAAAGCCACATCCTCGGAAGAGGGTGTCGAAGCGCTTTTGGAAGTCTCTCCATCTGTTGAAATATACATCGCACTATAAAAGTCAACTAGACTGTACGGGGAATATATTAATTGTGTAACGAGATTGCAGTGGTTTTAGAACGAATAAACGAATCCCAGCTGCAATCGTCGTCCGAGATTTCAGTGGTTATAAAAATTTGTAAAAGAAGTCCAGCTGAAATACTCTGAGAAATAAGGTGACACACACAGTAATCTTTAGAAAGATTCTGGTTTTGGGGTTCATCGACTAACGTACACAGGCAATCCTTAGACGGATCTGGGGTTACGTTAGATATATTATTTTGAGTGTGATTAACTGTGGTTGTATATTATAATATTTTCAACATCAATTTGAAAGGACCGTCCCTGAGAGTATTGTAGAATCTTATTTGTATCTGATAGCATATACGTGACGAGTAAAAGTTATTGTAGACTGGGTTTCGACTCCAGGCCTGGGGCCGCACCCTCGTAAGAGGCCGAGAAGCGCTCTTGAGAGTCGCCGTAACTGGTTTAAATACACCTCGCACCGAAAATTATCAGACTGTATACCGGTGGGAATAAAACTACAATAATTAGTAATTATAGTATGCAGAAATATCTGGTATTTTTATAAGAAATTAAAACCTTTAGGAGAAGCGCTCTTGAGAGTCGCCGTAACTGGTTTAAATACACCTCGCACCGAAAATTATCAGACTGTATACCGGTGGGAATAAAACTACAATAATTAGTAATTATAGTATGCAGAAATATCTGGTATTTTTATAAGAAATTAAAACCTTTAGGAGAAGCGCTCTTGAGAGTCGCCGTAACTGGTTTAAATACACCTCGCACCGAAATTATCAGACTGTATACCGGTGGGAATAAAACTACAATAATTAGTAATTATAGTACACAGAAGTACTGGTATTTTTTATAAAAACTAAAACCTTTAGGAGAAGCAGATACGAACGAAGTCAAAATGGAAGGAGAATTTGAATGTGAAGAGAGAGAATTAGGAGTCCCTGTTGGGAGTAGGGAACAGTGGGGACAAGCAGAGAGATTGATACTTAGCGGACTTAAGCCCGGAGATCATAAAAAGGCGAGCAGGGATCTCCGTTTCTTACACGATCAGATGATCGCGGAGAATAGGTAGAGGGTGACGAGGCAATAAGTCTCCTAGCCACAGCACTCAATACATACGAGCGAGAGTTGGTTCAGAAATTAGAAACTCTCAACAAGCAGAAGGCAGGTTTTATCAGGGCTTCTATTAACAAAGAAAAGGAGCTAGTTGACAAGCTAAGGAGAATAGGCCATAACGCAGCCTTAGTTATGAATGGAGTGGCAGTATCCTGCCCTCTGAGAAAACTCCCGCCAAAAATCTGCCCGCCATAGCAGCCCCACCCAGTCCTGCACCAGCCCCTCCCACAGAAGTGATAGAGCCAGTCAGGAAGGAGAAGCCATATGGTGGGCCCCTCCCAGACATCCCAGAGGGCGGTCCCCTCCTCTATCCAGATTTATACAACCCCTTAAAGACCCGACCCCCTCCCTATACGCTTCCCTCCACCTCTAACCCCCCCTCACCCAGTTCCCCTCATGACATTAAAAGAACACCTGTATCAACACATACCCCTACAGATGAAGAAATACTTGACTTTGTTGCAAAACGCGTCAAATTTTTTAGGACTATGAGAAGATGAAACCTCTGCCTCTGACAGAGAAGACACGGCAAGTCAAGACGGCACAGGGGACTCCACCTTCCTCTGAAACAGGTTGATATAGCCAGTGTCGGACTTTGTTTATGAACACATTAACTGAGGGACAGGTTTCTCCCCATTTGAGCTGACCCACGGCCATCAGTTTCCGGGTCCTGGAGCATTAGCAGTAGGGAAAGAAGTAGAAGAGATGGATAGCAAACCATACTACCAGCAACTTAAGGGCTTGGTATGAGATTTCTCCACCCAGGTTGCTGACGCCAAAGGGGGACCGGAGAAGCACGAGGCTAACACCGCAGAATTCATCTGGCTGAAGGTCATCCGTCCGAAGTGGCTCAACCCAAGGTTCACCGGCCCGCACAGAGTGACTCAGAGGACATCACATGCAGTTCGCCTCGAAGGAAAGGGGGAAACGTGGTATCATTGGAGCCAGTGCGCCGTTGGAAAACCTCCAGCAAGGACGTTAGACGACATCAGAACTGACATCGCTGCAGCAGGACGAGAGAACGACACATCTGACGACGACAGCCCAGCAGAAGCAACGACCCACACAACAGATGACAAGGACAAAGACACAGAGGTAACAACAGGCGATCTTGGAAAGGAGATTACGGCCGGCGAGGAGGCGGACACGAGTCTACGGGACCCCGACCCCTGAAACACACGACTCCATATAGGAACCGACTTTTTTACTCCCACCTTTAGGGGCACTTTCCAATAAGTAGCAGCATTTGTATGCCCACCTATAGGGCCTCTTTCTAATAAGAGCAGTAGGTTATATATAACGAGAGGTTAGGCCTATAGTTAAAGGCAGTGAAAGTCTCCCCACACCAGACCTTATATTTAACAGGTTCTGGGAGCACAGTATTTACCATTACAGGGTACTATTTTACACCCCTGTTTTAAAGAATCTCCTTAGGAGATTTTAGCATTGTGTTCAGAGGAACCTAATTACAATAACACGGACCACTGATTAAAGGTACTGTTATGCACATGTTTTTGAGTGGCAAGTGACAATAAAGAGGAGATATGGGTGAATTGAAGTGGTATCTTAGTAGTGTGCAGGGAAGATAAAAAAGCAAACAGGATGTTGTGCCAGATAATAGCATGTTGAGTGTTATTAAAAGGTATACATAGGAAGAGGCACAGGAATAGTTTGACATATTGCTTAGTTCAACAGTTGCATCTGGTTTGTTTAATCTGTACTGTGATGGGAACTTCTGAAGCAAAGTCTGTTGCAACACAACACAATAATGACAGACTGTGGATTACACTTCCTTATTGTTTGTTGGTGTACTCTGCTAGTGGGAATTGTGGTTTACTTGGGACACTGTTTGTATCTTAAACACCATTCTTAGTTATATGGCCCATTAGCGAATAGCCTTATTATTTGATTGGGTGTTAATTCCTTGTGTCCTAGTAAATCTCCTATTATTAATAACAGAAATAATGTGTGTTCACCCTTGCCTTTATTTTGTTTTGACTGATTCCATTGACCACCCAGACTCCATTCCCCCGCCAGAGGAGTCCGTAACTAGGGTAAAACGGGCCAAACATGAGGTAGTTGTTACCAAAATGTCTCCTAAACAAACCTTCACTTTCCAAGCAGGTAGTGATGGAATAATGTAGACAGGATCAACTATGTACATTACAATGTGCTCCGTTTAGCTAATCTCACTAGGGACGCTGTAGAAGGACTCGCTGAACAGCTGGGGCCGACTTCCCTTATGGCAGTTCAGAATAGAATGGCCCTTGACATGCTGTTAGCTGAGAAAGGAGGTGTGTGTTCAATGTTTGGTGATATGTGTTGTACTTTCATTCCAAACAATACGGCTCCGGACGGTTCCGTCACAAAGGCTTTAGAAGGCCTTCGCACACTATCCATAACTATGCATGAACAATCAGGGGTGCACAACCCCTTGGAGGAATGGTTTACAAACATGTTTGGTCAATGGAAAGGTTTAATAATGTTTTTTTTTATTTCTATAGCTACTTTTATTGCCATTTTAGTAACATGTGGTTGTTGTTGTGTGTGCCTTGTATCCGCTCATTGTGTGTTAGATTCATCAGTTCCACCATTGAAGGAAAAGCTGTCCCTCCGTACCAAATGCCCTTGTTGGCTTATGCATCGGAAGGACGACAGTACATGGCTCAGCAGACAAGGATGCAGTTTTAACATACTTTGGTCTCCCTCCACTGTCATAAGAGGTTGTTCTGGTGGGCAGTCCCCAAAGGTTTAAGGTACTCTAAATCCCAGCTTCTGATGGATTTATATAATGTTGGGGGACAGACGCCGTAGAAAAGAATGACAGTGGTTATGTTTCGAATGCTTTGTGTGAATTGATCTCTTGAGGTGAGATCAAAAGGGGGATTAAAGGAACCTGCATAATCTGTTAAATATAATTATAACTTTGGCCCACATATCATCTGTGTAAAATGTATGCTTATGAAACTAGACCAAATGTTCTTATTTTTTTGTTTGCTGTGCTCAATTGTGTGTGCGTGACTTAGGAATGTAGTGGATTCAGTTGTTTATGACCTGATAGGAGGGAGGGGGGTTTGTTGCAGGAGAAAGGTAATAAAACTGACACCATTGAGTCTATGCAGAGATTGTACTGAGGGAAAGATTGGGAGACGGAGTGGTACGGCCAGGTGCTGAGGATATTGGTACCTCAAACCCCCGTTCAACCCATAGTTGTTTATGGTGGGCTGCCATAAATTGTTTATGGTGGGCTGCCATAAAAGATGACCTGAGACTGACCGGCGCCCAGGAGTGAGTCCGAACACCTAGGGAGGAGCAACCGACACAACTCCTCCCCAAGAACTCCTCTGCATTTGTGTGCATAAATATTGTGAATTTGTACCAACGGGGCCTCTGTTCGGTCTGACTGTCTGATACGTACAGCGCACGGTGGAAGAGCGGAGGCCCGGAGTACTTCGTTAATTAGTACTTCGTTATGTTGTACTGTTGTTTCTACCATTAAATCAGCTTATTGTTAATCTCATATCTCTGTGTCTGAGCCCTTCCTTTCATAGCAGACCACTCATCAAACGAACAGCGCGGAGCGGGTTTGAACCTTCAGCCACTCAGAAGGGGTGCTCCAAATCCAACAGAGTGTGTAAGGTTTCAGCGTTAGAGTCCTTCTAGTTTATTGTGTTGTGTTTATTCTTGTGACCTTTCATTTTATTGTGGTATTGACTCTACCCTCTCGTTTCAGGTGTCTACACTTCCTGTCTTTGTGTGTCACATGCCAGCCTGATTGTTGTCTCCTGCTCCTGATTGTTTCCACCTGTGCCCCATTACCTTTGTGTGTGGTGTGTGTGTGTGTGTGTGTGTATATAGCCCTTCTCTCCTTTTGTCTTTTGTCGGTTCATCTTGTCTACACATCAAGTCCATGCCTGTATTCTCTTGTGAACTGTCGAGCTACCTAGTGGAACCTAGAGGTCTTCTGAGAACCCCAGTTGATCCTAGTAATCATTTACTTTGAAAAGTATTTTATACAATAAAATAAATTTTTGAAGTCAAACCAAATCGTGCATCTGAGTTTCTGTGAGTCCTTCGTGTCAGAGTGGCAGCCTTTTACAGCAGCTCTTACTCACACTGAGTAGTTTTCCTTATATTACTTATTTTTACCTATCTTATCTTTTATTTTTATTGTATATACTTTTGTTTAACTTATACTTGCACTATGGACGTCAGGTCCGTACTTTTTGCACTCTTTTTAGTATTGTTCATGTTCACTACCGTGTCCGGGGTTTCCCCGGCCAGTGAACGTCCCATTGTTTACACTCGTGACCAGCTGTTAGCCTTCCGTAGCATGGCAATGCTAACGGGCTATAGACCCGCTGTTCCCGCGAGCTGAGGAGAAAGAGACGGGGACGCCGTGCCGAGCAACGCTGCGAGCCTGGAGGAGACGATACAGACCTGTCCTTCCATCTATCACCATGGGGAATGTTAGATCTCTCCCGAACAAGATGGACGAGATTGCGGTGCTGACCCGGCATGAGAGGCAGTATCGGGAGAGCAGTATCTTTGTGTTTACTGATACGTGGCTAACGGAGCTAACCCCGGACACTAACGCTACACTGGATGGTTTTCATCTGCTGAGGGCGGACAGGACGAGAGAGAGCGGTAAGAGGAAAGGAGGTGGGCTGGCTGTGTTTGTGAACGATAGATGGTGTAATCCAGGGCACACCACTATTAAAGAACGAATCTGCAACAGGGACATAGAGCTGTTAGCCGTTAGCATGAGGCCCGACTATTTACCTCGGGAATTCACACATGTTATCGTGATAGCTGCATATATTCACCCCTCTGCAAACGTGAAGAGGCATGTGACGTCATCAGCTCTACTGTAAGCAGACTGCAAACACAGCACCCAAATGCTCTCCTCCTGATCTCTGGAGACTTCAATCAGGCCTCTCTCTCAAAAACTCTGCCCACTTCAAAAATATGTTACCTGCACCACCAGAGGCAATAAAAACACTGGATTTACTGTATGCCAACCCAAAAGGATGCATACAGCTCATCCCCCCTTATCCCTGGGCAATTCTGATCACAACCTGGTTCACCTCCAGCCTGTGTACCAACCTTGGTCCACAGACAGCCGGTGCCCACACGCACCGTGAAGAAGTGGTCTGAGGGTCTGAGGAGGCCCTGAAAGACGTTTTGACACTACTGCATGGGAGTGTGTTCACTGACTCTCACGGGGAGGGACATCAACGGCCTTACAGACTGCATCACGGACTATATTAACTTCTGTGAGGAAAACGTCGTACCCACCAGGACTGTACGGTGTTTTCCCAACAACAAACCCTGGGTTACCCTGGAATAAAGGCTCTCCTGAAGGACAAAAAGAGGGCCTTCAGATCTGGCAACAGAGAGGAGCTGAAGACTGTACAGAGGGAGCTGAGGTAAAATCAGAGAGGGAAAAACAGCTACAGGAAGAGGATGGAGGAACAGCCCCCCCCCCCCCCGACGCATCCCCCCTGCTGCATCCCCCATTGTCTCCACTGCCTGGAAATGGCCCTGTCACCTCTCCCACCTCTACTCAGCCCCGGCCATCAGCTCACAGACACCTCTCACATCAGCCCCTGGTTTCTTCCACCCGTGACGACACCTTGTCCTTCACAACCAACCAGGTGAGGAGGGAGCTGCAGAAGTGTAAGGCGAGGAAGGCGGCGGGTCAGATGGCATCAGCCGAGGCTCCTCAAATCCTGTGCGGATCAGCTGTGTGGGATGTAGAGCTTCTATTCAACCTGAGCCTGAAGCAAGGGAGGGTACCACAAACTGTGGAAGACGTCCTGTGTGGTACCTGTGCCAAAGACCCTCACCCCAAGGAATTCAACAGCTACCGGCCGGTGGCGCTGACATCACAGCTGATGAAGACCCTGGAGAGGCTGGTCCTTGGACACCTTCGGCCCCTTGTGGACCATCAATGGACCCGCTGCTAACCCTGCTGGGGCAGCAGCATCTCGGCTGCTGACAGCAAGAGACGAAACAGACTGGTAAGGAGGCCAGCTCTGTCCTGGGGAGTCTCTGGACACTGTGGAGGTGGTGGGAGACAGGAGAATGGCAGCCAAGCTGTCCCCCTGCTGGACAATATGTCCCACCCCCTCCAGGACACCCTGTCCTCACTGTGCAGCTCCTTCAGTGACAGGCTGCTGCACCCCCGCTGTCACACGGAGAGATACTGCAGGTCCTTCCTTCCTGCAGCGGTCAGACTATACAACCAGCACAGCCCTAGTAGACCCCCCCTCCCCACACACACCACATCACAGACTATATCACCCCTTGCTGCTAAATACCAATCAACTATGTGCAATATGGCTATATGTGCAATATATATATGCCGTTAATAACTGTGTAATTTATACCTGGCTGCTAAATCTTAGAACCGTTACAAGGTGTTTGTTGCATTTTGATTTTGTAAATTGTGTAACTTGCTGCTGAAATACCATCAAACTATGTGCATATGTGCTATATGTGCAATATATACATTATATACAAATGCCATTAATAACTGTGTAATATATACCTGGCTGCTAAATCCTAAGAACTGTTACAGGATTTGTATTTGAAAAGTTTTTTGTTTTTTTTAACTTTTGTTTTTTTATTATATTTTTATTATATCATAACTTAGTACTTTTTTTAACATATGTAACATTAAGCTGTCTGTGTCTCTTTCCTGCTGTAATGATGCAAATGTCCCCTCTGTGGGACTAATAAAGGTATTCTGATTCAGATTCTGATGTGACAGACATGTATATAAAACGTAAACCCACGTAAAACACATGTACGTATCAGTGTCAGTACCTCCCCACCACCATCAGCTCCCTCTCTGTGGCTGCCGGTCTGGCCCGGTGGTACAAGTCCAGAGTGAACAGGGTGGAGCTGCTGTTAAAGATGGAGGTCAGGGAGGACATGAGAGCGGCTAGCATCACGGCTAGCATCAGCCCCCGCAGACCTGAGAGAGACAAAGGGGGGTCCGGCATTTAGCTATTATATTTAAATTGTTTTAATTATTATATTTCAGTTTATTTGATAAACCCATGTTTCTAGTTATTTTTTATTTATTTTTTTTCCATTATGAATATGTCTTTAGACAACTTCAGCAGCCAGGTACACACAGGGAAACATGGAGAAACAGGTGTGTGTGTGTGTGTGTGTGTGTGTGTGTGTGTGTGTGTGTGTGTGTGTGTGTGTGGTGTGTGTGTGTGTGGTGTGTGTGTGTGTGTGTGTGTGTGTGTGTGTGGGTGTGTTTGTGTGTGTGTGTGTGTGTGACTCACCCACAGGCATTAGCTCCACCACTAATTTAGGGTAGGCGATGTTGGAGCAGCCGACTGCAGCACCACACACACTCTGACACACTGCTGGATCCACACAAGCTACCTCGTCTACATACACACACACACACCACACACACACACACAGATTATCAGATGTACTGGTTGATTGGTCGGTCGGTCGGTCGGTCGGTTGGTTGGGTAGTTAGTGGCAGCTGAATTGACTGACCTGGGAACAGTGATCGGCTGATCATGCCTGGCATGACGATGAAGAACATGGGTAGCAGCTTGAGGTACCCCCCCAACACACTGCCGCCTTTGGCATGAGACAAAGACTTAGCTGACAGAGACCTCTGGACTATAACCTACACACACACACACACACACACACACACACACACACACACACACCACACACACACACACACACACATTAATCCTGTTGTATATGTGTGATGCTCTACATGTCAAGGGTTGATGACACTGCAGGAAAGAAAGGGGGGAAGGATGCACTTTGCCCTGGGGGGGCATATATATTTATATAGTTAAATATTATATATAATGTACTAATAGATGTACTACTCCCACAAGGAGTCTGCTTTGTTGTATGGTGGTGCACACATTAACAATCTAAGAGAATAAGTTGTGTAA